>JASVER010000185.1:400401-446172 GCA_030449065.1 Oceanodroma leucorhoa | reverse complement strand
GGGAGTGATAGAGCGGCTTCGGTGGGCATCCAGCCAGGGTCAACCTGCCACAGGCAGTGATTAACTAATCTAAACAACTAATTAAAAGTTGTGTTCATAAATATCTGCCAAGTACAATCAGACAGGTGTGTGCAGAGAACTTCTTTGTCATTGGACCCTCGGTATTAAAACTATGTTGGATTTTTTCAGAAAGTGTGTATAAACCGTTATTGTGTCTCCTGAGACTTTCTCACCAACACATACAATAATAATTTGCTCTAATAGATTCCTTTTCTGTAGCCTGTAGAGCAGGTAAGTCCAGCGGAGACAGAAAGGGCAGTCCTTCAGTTGAGGGTTGTTTTGTGGGAAGTGTGGTTTCTCCAAGGGATGCTGGAGCACAGGGCTCTTGCCCTCTTGTAAACCCCACGGAGGGCACCTGTGCTTAGCATTGGCACATGTGAAGAAGTGGATCAAGTTCAATAATGATTTGTTACTCTAATTTGCASTGTTGTACCTCTTACTTCCTTAAAAAACGTAAGATTGGAAATACGTTTTGGAGAGGCACTTTGTTGTGGCTGTTATCCTGTCCTCCGCTAACGCATGTATGATATTTTTAAACAATTGGAGTGAAACGTATTGTGGACGCTTTGAAAGGTCGATTCGTTAGTATTCCTTGGATTCAAAGAACTGTTTGTCAGTGTTTTGAGCTTAATAGGGTTTGGGGTATTTTCATTTTAGTGAATACATTTGAACAGAAGCAGAATGTGTTGAGGTTTCTTGTTGTTTTTTAGTTTTTTTCCTATTGCAAAACAAAGTAGATTAGATCTCTAATTTCTAATGCATTTCTGTTGGAATTTCATGTCCTTTTATAAGTGGATTGTCGTCTAGTRTGGTATTTTAATTATTTTAACTGGGCATTTAAAACATTTAGACATGAACATGTGTACAGTTTGTATAAAAACTAGAATAGTACAAAGGCTGCATCAGATTAATATTGCATTGTGTTCTTTTTTAATAGACCAAAAATAATGATAAAACTTGACTTTTTTTTTTCTCTTTCCTGGTTTTAGGCAAAACGAATCACTTTTGTGTGGTGATTCTAGCTTGTTTAGATTTTCCTATAGGAAATGGCAAATGTAGGCCTATTCCACAGRATGCTTATTATGAAACATATTAGGTGCACCGTTTAGGAGTGTTATGCCATTGCCATGCAGAGAGTTCTTCATAGATCTGTCCTTTAAAATCCAGACTCCCACTTAGGACAAAGTGGAATTAGCTGGGATACAAAGATCCTCTTRTGTGCAGAGGATCCTCTTGTGTGCAAATTAATGCACCACATTAATTTGCACAAGCTTGTAATGGGGAAATATATATATATATAGATTGCTTTGCTCATGTTCTTTACTGGTTTATTTTATCATGCTTTTATTCAGTTGATTCAATGCRTTTAACTGGTGCACCAAGTCATGCCTTGCATAAAATAAGTAAAATACCTGACCGCTAGTGTGTCAGCCAGCTTTGAGAAGTGCTGTGGCCCTAKGACACTGCGAGGATAATTTAGAGCTAGCATTATTACACTCGGTTTGCCTTTAGTCATCGTGCGAGGACTCCAGCAAGAGTGTCTGGCTTCCGTGGCAGTCCATCAGTAGGTGCTTGGAGGCAGGAGGACTAAGCTGGGCAGGACCGACGAGCTGCCGGTGACTGCCCCCGGGTATTCCCYGAGGAGCCAGGTACTCGGTGGGAAGCGTCTTTTAAAGTGGTGTAGAAGTAGGTCAGGTTTTACTYGGGGTATATGTACGTGTGAGCTGTCTGGTAGATGAGGGAAAGGAAGGAATTTGAGTACAAAATATTGAGAATATTTACGAAGAGCAAGGAGTGCTTAAAGGTAGTAATGAATTAAATTAACTCAGTTTATTTACAGTGGATGTGTGATGATTTAAAGGTTGCAGTAGTGATTGCTTGTCTATATAGAATTGCAATTTTTCAGTGCACTTAACTTCAGCAATCCATGGGATACTGCTKCTTAGATTTGCCAATTTGGTGTTTATTTTATAGTAGAATTTTGTTTAGTAAATAGCTCTTTCCAACCATGTAGCCTTTAATCTAAAGCGCTCAGGTTCTTTATGGTTAACATAACGGGACCTCCACGGAGGTGGTGCTGTCTCAGCAAAAATGATGAAACTGTGTTTTGTCCAAGTTCGTATTGCGGAGCCAGGCAGGAGGTCAGATTCTGCACTTGGGGGTAGGTCTTGGCTCCGCTTGATAAAGTGGGTAGAGACTGTGACAACTTTATCCAAGTTGATAAAAATGGGTAGGGACTGTGCCAAACAACATTTAAATAAAACCCCAAAACCACAAAAAACTCCCATCATCCACCCCCCAAAACACAAACCCAAACCATGTAGACCTCCATAATACGACATCCTGCGTAATTATTCTAGTGAATTCAGCTGTAAATATCATAGGCTTTGCACTGAGATAATTCTGCTCTCCTGAATGTGTTGAATTACAAGAACAATATTCCTTGTGTAATGTTGATATCTGRAAACCAAATAAAACTTTAATCATAAAAGACTTTCTCCATTAAGTGATAAGAGCCTTTTGTAATAAAAACTTGTCGGTCTTTCATGGTTTAGGAATAATTTAACCATGTTAAATTCTCCTGGTTTAGACTTTATATAGCAGCAATATCTGCCATATTTCCTACTGCMGTGGAAATCATAAGTTTAAATACAGTGTATTGGGACTTAGTGCTAGTGGGTTCAGCAGTTGGTTCCACTTTCGATAGTCTTAAAATGTAACTGTATTAAATTATTCTATTTTAAACTTCATAAAATGTCGATTTGCCTCATTTTGCTACTCTGGAAGTCATAATTCTGAGTCGAATGCACCATGACTCTCGTACGGGCAGATCTCGTGGTTGGTACGAGCGTGCTGGCAGTCTGGATTGCTTTTTAACCTGCCTGGGGCAAAGAGCTGGTGGGTGTGTTTGTGGGGCTTGTGGCCTCTGTTGCCGTCAGCATCGTGGTGGGGTCGGGGGTTCTTCGCGGCTGGGACACGCGTGGGCCGGGCGGGATGGGTCAGCGGGACAGGCGTGTGCCGGGCGGGATGGGTCAGCGGGACAGGCGTGTGCCGGGCGGGATGGGTCAGCGGGACACGCGTGTGCCGGGCGGGATGGGTCAGCGGGACACGCGTGTGCCGGGCGGGATGGGTCAGTGGGACAGGTGTGTGCTGGGCGGGATGGGTCAGCGGGACACGCTCGCGCGCCCTGAGCGTTAGCCTGGGGGTGCGCCAGGGCAGGGTGGTGGGGCTGTCTCCTTGGAGGAGAAATGTAAAAGTAGCCGCATCGAGCAAAAATGGGCTAGGAAGAGGCTTCTGTTGGCTTTTTTTTGTTGTTTTGACTACTCAAAGGTTTTGAAGGTTAAAGATCTGTATCACTGATAARTGTTTCATTCAGGCATTTAATTTCCTCAAGGATACGGTATCTGATGGTATTTATTATTTAGGTATCTGTATAGTCCTGAGTGTTAGGTACTTTAATCCTTATTATATGACATGACAAGACAATGAAATTGAAAAATACGCTGTGTAAAAAGCATTTATATTTATGTATTATATTTACTATACTTCAAGAATCCCTTTGTTCTTTTGGCTTAAGAATGAGTAATTAGGTTGCTCCGTTATGGATGCTGAGCTGCAACAGTTCATTTTCCTTCTCCCACTGAGGCGGAGGAGAAGAGCGCTGGAGGCATTTGTATATATCCAAAAAGAAAGCAGAGGGATAGGTTTTGTTTGGTTGGGTTTTTGGATTTTTTTTTTTTTTTTTTGCTTTCATTTGAGTGGTTGGAGTTTTTTTTTTTACTGTATGTTCACAATTGCTAGGAAGCTTGAGTCTATCTGTAGATAAAATTTTACTTATAGAAAATACACATAGTTTTTCTTATAGGTTACTTGCTGCTTTGTTGTGGTTTTGAAGATGGTAGTGCTAAAGGAAAGCATGCTATCTCTACAACAGGGATTTCTTAAACTGTCTTTTAACTGCTGGTTATGTCATCTTTAATTAAATGGTTATGCTTGAAATAATTTTCTTTTGGGAATGTTTGTGACTTTCTGTAGATTCAGAAGTGCTCTGACATTCTGAGGGTATACTTAAAAAAAAAAAAAAAAAAAAAAAAAAAGAGGAAAAAAAAAAAAGGCAGCCAGAGTTGTGAACCACAAATTAGGTAAGGCAGATGCTACAATAGTAAATGCTGTTTATCTTGTGTTAAATTTTATGGTGTGATGACACAGTAAGTCTCAGAGAAAAGAACTGCTTACTCACAAGTAGATCATGCATCTCAAATTTAACTTCTAAACTAAACTGGCCTTGGTGTATTGTTTGTTAATGCTAGTCCATGGTACAAGCAGTAAAAAAAAATAATCATTAAAATGTACTAAAATTACTCATTCAGGAACTGTGATGAATGTATATTGTTTCAGTTAGCAGTGTAGAAAACTAATCTTATAAAAATTAAATATTGGGTACTTTGTAAAATGAACCTTGGCTGTAGATTCACTTAAAAATTTCTCATTAATTGATCTAAGGCTGTAGTTTGAAGGTCTATTTTCTGTGTTTCTGGGCAGACATCTAGAACCACAGATGCAGGGGTAACCTGCTTTTGAATTGTCAGACAAATTGATTCGTTTGATTCACTACCATAACCCATAAAAAATAAGCCTTTTGGGCTCACAGGTGCTGAGGGGTGGCCGGGAGGGTTTTTGGGTGGGCTGGTGGGGCTGGCGAGAGGGAGCTGGGCTGCTCCTTTCTGGTGCTGGTGCTGCCTGAGCTTSTCCTGCAGCTACGGCAGGGACTAGGTCTCCTCTCTGCATTTCTCCCGCAGCTCAGGGTGGGCAATGCCAGCTGTCTCCTCAGGCACCCAGTTCCAGCAACTTGGTACCCTCCTTTTAAAAAGTTTTTTTTTTGTTGTTTTTTTTTGTTTGTTTGTTTAGACTGAGTCTTTTCTGCTGCAAAAAGAAGATACACARTTGTTCTTTTGTAGAGCCTGGATAACCCATACGCCTATGCCACCTGCAACACTCTTGTAGCGATTTGAAGACTGTAAGTCTTGTCTTTAGGCTAAACGACCACATTCCTCTGGTCTTGCATGATTGTTTTATACCTCCAGCAGTTTTCCTTGCTCTCCTTCTGCATCTTCYCCCGTGGTAGCTGTTGCAGCGTGGTGCCGAGCGCGGAGCGCAGCGCTGCATGGGGAGGGAAGATTGCTTCCCATGCTGCGTGGGATCTGCCTCCTTCACGCGCTGGCTTTTCCCTCAAATGGCTTATCTTCCGTTGGCAATTCTCYGCAGCTCCCGGGTTCTCTTGACATCAGAGGAAAAATGGTAAAGGAAGAGGAAAATCACGATAAAAGAACAGTTTATAGGYCAACTCAATGCGAAAATGGTATGATGAGAAAATAATAAGCATCAAGGACTTTAGGACTTCTCTTYCTGAACACTTTCAGGTGCTTTTTGTAAACAATGGGGAGATGGCCATTTCTAAAATAAAAAAAAAAGCCACCAATTTTAGGAGTAGAAGTTAATAGGCTATTTCTTTTGTCATATTGTGAGGTATAATTAAAAYCTGCTGCCAGAATGAAAGTGTAATTGCTAATGTGAATTATTATACCAAGGAGACCTACAACAAGGGAAAGTATCAGGCATTTGGTGGCAGTTTGGAGCTCCCAGCTCTGTATTTTCACATTCCTACTGCTTTTATAGTCAGAATTGTTACACCATAAACGTGGAAAAAGAAGGAAAAAACCTTCCTAAATTATCACACAGGGTACAGTTAAAACAACCTCTTGAAACAGGATAAGTAGATAAATGCTACCATCAGTTTCATCTGTAAGTTTTAATTTAGCTTGCAAATACCTGTACACACACTTTTTATTAAAAATGCCTTTTGCTTTGAGCTTTCCATAATTAAGGATGCCATTGATATACAGGCTGGATTATGTTAAATCCTTGCTGTTMCTGCAGAAATTATAAATGAGAACAATACTGAGCATGTAGTTCTGGTACTATCCTGTCCAGTCTGCTACCAGCAAGCTCAATGCTTTGGTATGCATTTGAGGATGAAATTTAAAATTTCTTTTGGTTGGCTTATAGGAAAAGTTTAAACTCTTGTGATCAAAGTTAAACTTGTGGGTGGAAATGGGAAGGAAATCTTTCAGTGGGTATTACCAGTACAGCTACAGCATGCTGATCAACGTTTGGGGAGGCCAGAAGCTTTAATATTCCAAACTGTCTAAAACTACCAGGGATCAGCAAAGCTGTAGGTGTGCAAATGAAGTAAGCTGACACACTTATGTCCTTTGATGTTATTCCCAGGCCCGCTGTGTTGCAACACTGTCACCTGGCTTCCCGGGTGCGACTGTAGGATTTCTCTGGCTGTAATCACTGTTGTTTAATATCAGTCCAAGCATCAGAAATCATTCTTCACACAGATGCATCACACTTCAAAGCCCTCTGTCAAAGAGAAGCAGAAGAAAATCTTGAATGATGAGACTCTATCTAATAAGCTCTCGGAAGCATTGGACTTCTGGATGAAAAAAGTCTCCAGTGATGGCAGAATCTGTACAGGAGGTGACTCAAGTTGCTTGTAAGCAAGTTACAAGAGTCATTTGCAGATTCGTCAGGGTATGCATTTACTGGGTGGTTCTGTGCTCGTGCTCTAGGCTATACATTTCATCCATAGAGTGCTCGGTCTTCCTTATGTTGGAGTGAAATAAATATATGAAGAAAATAACATAAATAACAAATTAAGTCCGACAATAGAGCAGCAGAACTAAGAGTTGTAAGCTCTGGCAGCAGGACTAGCTCCCTTTGGAGCTCAGGGGCAGGATTTCAGTCAATCCACCCCAATCACCTCTTGGGTTTTGTCTTTGCTCGTTAAAATTTAGTTCATACCTGTTGGGCTGAAGATTGGAGGCAAGCATAGTTCATCAGTGTGCATGAGAAGCCTGTGCTGCAGTGGAAACCTTCTCATTGGTTTGTAAAATTCAGCTACTGTGCAGTTGTGCTTCTATTCCAGGAAAAAGCGCAAAGCTGAAATGGGGGAGAATGAGCCCTCTCGGTGGGTTACTTCAGGGTGCTTTTAAGGATGTCTTTTGTGAATGRTCGGTGCAGGTTGGCAGGGCAGGCGAGGCTTTTATTTGCTTGTCTTTAAACCGAGCAAATAGGRGGGGTACAAACGCGTTCTCTTAGCTTATTTGCTCTGTCTGCACCTTCTACGAGGGCTGCTGATGAGACAGGCTGGGAGGAGCGTGGCCTGTTTCCCCCCCGACGTGGGAGGGAGGGAGGGGGTGCCGCAGAAMGTGTCGCGGCAGGCACAGCGTTCGCTCTCTTGAAAATGCTGTCTTGTAAACAGAAAACTTGTCTTTCATCCTGCAAACTAAGAGGCTGGTAATGAGATTGGCGTAAATACTTCTGGGAATTCCCCAATGRTAATCTCGTAATTAATTCCACGTTGTAGAGGGCTGCTGTCAGCCGCTCACCTCCTTTAATSGTTGCTGGGGCGGTGTGCGATAGGCGCGGGTGGCGGTGAGCTGGGAGGGGACAGATGGATGGGGACGCGCTGGTCTGGGGAGACGCTCTCTTGCGATCTACTTATAATCTAGTTCTTCAGCGCATGGACCTTCTGTTGATCAGTTAGGGGCTCCTCRTGTTTGCTAAGTTGTTACGGGATTAATTATTACAACCTAATGTAGTCACCAGGTTATGTGGGGAGAAGGTTGGAAAAAAAGGCAGTCTGTTAGGAAAAAWTTTCTTTCTGGCATGCAAATCTGTCAGGTGTGTATTACTTGATATTTGTGTCCCAGTATAAAAACAAGCCGGTGGATGCGTAGAGCCGTAATGCACGTTAGAAGAGAGGAGGGAAGGACTGTACATTGAGTCTCTTCAAGCCTTGGCTGTGCTGGAGTCAGGATGCCAAGCAGGACAGAGGCTCCTTCTCCTCTCRTTCATCATGCTGTCTTCAGATCTAGCTATACGTTAGCACTGAGTTATTTATGGGTACATTGGCTGCTATAGGACTGATGCAGAAAGGCTCATTCTGAAGTTACTTCCTAAAGTGGCATCAGATTCTTCATTTCATGGAAAGGTGCTTTCTTGAGTAGACAGTCGTCCTTCTTCAGATATTGACATGTTAGGTCTTCAATATTAACTTCTTATAATGCTGAGGCATTCATGACTATGAGAGCAGCTATGATGGTTGACAGRTATTGGCCTTACTAGTTCTAGATTCATGAAACTTAGTAAGGCGAAACAAAGTAAAGAAAAGGGAAAGAAGTAAAAGTCTGTCTGCCTGGTCATCTGGGGAACATTGAGTAAACACAAGAGGCCATCAGGTATATACAAATGGGATTGATCTTTTTTCCCCTGAAGGAAAGGCAGTACATGCCTATTGTGCGCATGGTTGCAGTTGTGAAGGACTGTGATCCAGGGAACGCCATTCAGATCTGCATTCTGATGTTCCCGTGGCTTGGATCAAGCACTGCAAGGGGAGTCGTGAGAATTCGGTTCAGTTTGCTCGTGCCCTAGGCCTCCTGTCCAGGCGCGAGGCCGGGCGGCGGGGCAGCGGGGAGGGACGGTCCCTCGGCCGGCGCGGCAGCGGGCCCAGCCTCCCGCGGGCGGTGGGGCGGCTGGAGCCGTGGCTGCGCGGCGGGCGGCCCGGCCCCCGSTTCTGGAAGCACCACGTGCGGCAGCGCTTTGGCTGTGCCTGGGTGCTGCTGCTGCGCCCAGTGCAGATGGAGCCGAATTCACGCGTGCCCCAGCTCTTAAATGCCAAGAATAATATTTTACAGAGGAGCAGTATGRGGCTTGCTAATGCTTGGAAGTGTTATTGGCTCTTCTGAGGAGCAAAATATTAACCTTCTGATTAAACGAATAGTATCTAAATTAATTTTAATTTAGTTTTCGACCTTTGTGTTTTACTTTTCCTTATTGCTATTCTRAAACCTTTTGAAACAAGCCTACATGGCTCCTTTGCGCTGCAGGAAGAATTCAAGCCTCCTTGTGCTTGATTTCACTATGGCTATGTGCAAGTCCCCTGGGTATCACAGCTTTAGTCAGTATTTCTTCCCTTGTGTTGAAAATGTTTGTTCTTTTCAGGGAACACACGTAAATACTCTCATTGTTGTGTGTTAGTTACTTCTTACCGTAGTTTGTGGAGCTGACAGGTTTAAATTTGTTTGAGGTCTTTAAATCTTTAGACCTGATACTATGCGCTACCATAATGATGGTGCTAACACATCCATTAATTTAGCTAATGCTTTACAAAATTGACAATTTTCTCGTCTGTTGCAGCCATACATAACTGCTGAAACACACACAAGATGTCACACCCCCACAAAACCTCTTCAGAAGAATAAACRTATTTATGTATCCTCTAAAAGCAGTCTGTCTGTTTTCCTGCAGACTTCATGCTGTGCTGAAAATAGATTTTACTGAGTTTTAGAAGCRCATGTTTAAAACATAATTAAACTGAGTTTACGTAGAAATTTCTTATTCTTTGCTTGCCCGCACACATGCACGCTAATGCACACTGTGAAACCCTCTTTGCTTTCGAGTTAATTCCGTCTGAGATCCGATCATCTTGGACTACTGGGTTTCTGTTTTGGCATTTTACAAATTTGTTTTTGTTGACAGCACATTTCCTGTCCCTCTTCTGCCTTACTAGATTAATTTTTGCCGCTGTAATCTTTCAAATCTTCCTCGGTTATTCTTTTCATGTATATGTTCACTTTTTTCTAAACTATGTTAATACTCTGTGGAATTGTTAAAATATTAACTTTGACATCTTAATGCTTCCCATTAGAGGTCTATTTTTTTATTTTTATTTTACCTCTGATTTGTGGTATGTTTTGAAATTTGTCCACGCCCCTTCATTGCAAGCTTTGATGCAGCAAGYGCTGGCGCTTGTGCCCATCCCAGGGACCAACAAGTGAAAAAAATCCGGCAGAAGAGGCAGGTCTGTGGTGACTTTGCACTGCTGCCCATCTGGTGCAGTTACGGGGCGGCCCCGGCTGCCGTGCGCACCCCGGGGACTGCCCTGCCTTCGGGCCCTGCTCGGGGCCACGTCCTGCTCCGGGGCTGAGGCTCCCAGCACCCTTCCTAGCAGGTGGGCGCAGCGGCCCGCTTGCGGGAGCGGCGAGGTGAGCGCCTTCGTGTAATCCCCGTGTGATCGTAACCCCGACGGTCAAAGGCTTTTAAGTGAGAGATAAGCCCCTAAGGAAGGGTGGCTTCTCTKTTATTACTTGGCTGCTATAGTTGGAAGGAAAAAGGCAAGCTTTCCCAGCACACAGGCCTGACCTGAGAAAGGTCCATCTATCAGCTGATCTCATGGCACCTCTTCCCCCTCTCTCCCCCGTCCTCATTACAAGAAGCTTATTGGAAGCAAAACCCATTGACGAGAATCTCTTTTCGGGTATCTCTAGGCAGCCGCTTCATTCCCATTAAATAAGATTATATGTGTGATGAGGAACGGCTTTTAAGGTTTTAAAATCGATTGGCAGACCTAAGTCGGTAMTCAAACGCAAATCGTTGCTGCTCCCGCGTCTCCTGATCCTCCCCGGGGGCGGTGGGTCCGGCTGCCGGGGCGGTGGACCGCCAGTGACGCTGGTCACAGGGCAGCAGGTACCCTGGCTTTTCTTCCCGTCGTGTCTAACGAGCAAATGTATGCTGGAAGGTGGCACAAATTAAATTGCAGCTCAGCGCTGAACCCTTTTAAGGACTCTCATACATCAGAGAAGCATCGCCGCACACRGTGGAGGCACTCGTTCGAGCTGGCTGCCCGGCCGCCCTCGTGCTGGAGAGAAGTAGGAGCCCTCGGGACGTGCCTTTCCCTCTCCGCAAAAGGCTTTCTCAGCCTTTGATGGGTAACTTTACGTTAGATTAATCCCAGCCCAACTTTATTTTCCTGTCTAATATTAATAAGATCTAAATATCACTGTCTGATCCCCTAATAGGAAGTCTCGGATTTTTTTTTCTTTTTTTTTCCCTGACAGTAGACAAACTTGTATTTTGGTGCATGCTGGAACTAATAGTAAATGGTATTCTGAAAACCCAAACTCTGCAGGTGGTAYGGGAAGGCCCTTTCCCTGCTTGGATATGAAATGGGAAAGAGAGAGAAGGTGTAAATCTCATTTTTTAATTTAGGAGGCAGTTCGGTACTTTCCTCCAGTCTCAGGAGAGGCTGGTCCGTGTTACTCTATTCTGAAATGTTAATCTTGGTTACGTTGGGGCACAGAAAATGTGTGCAAATGTAAGGCATAATTTCATGCTTGACTTGTTTCAGTATATTACTGGAAGATGTTTTGTCATAAATATAGAAAAAAATATTTTTWAAAAAAAAGATGATAGATGATCAAAAAAAAAAAAGATCTAATATTAAAATGAGGAAGGTTCTACAGCTTGARAAGGGAATTTTGTCATCCCAAAATTCATCATCTGTTAAACTTACGCAAGAGTCCAGAGCAGACGTATTTTCCATGGCTGCTATTCAGCCATTTTTGTGGCTAATGTTAAACTTTAAATTATTCTTGTCTTTATTTTAGAAATAAATTAGAGTTAAGGGGTAGTTTTGTACAGTGGGTAGTTCTGCTAAAGTAACAGAGGGGGCACTTACCAAGTTCACAGCGAGTGCTTCTATGTCCTGCATCTAAATAAGTGATTACGGTGTTACCTGCACTGATATTTTCATACATTTCAAGTGCTACRGGGAGTTCAAAGCCTCGCTCCCAGGTGTTTGGAGCTCTCAAGTCTAAGTATTTCTCTCAGTTGAGGTGTAGGATGAGAACTGTTTCCCCCTGTGTCCCACTACATTGTCCCACTCGAGCACGTTCTCCATGTGGGATCACTCCTCCGAGGGGAGAGGTAAGCTTGGTGCAAACCCTGGTGGAATCTAGGAGTTGATTTTTTTTTTTTTTTTTCCCTCTGCCTGAAACTCCTGGAATAGGGTCTCCTGCCCCGTTTTTAGAGGAGGAGACATTTCCAGCCTGGCCACAGTAGGTGAAACTCAGCGTGGTGGTATGTCCTTGCCTGCTCGAGCGCCAGGATCACCRCAGTGCGCTTCAGCTGGCATGTCACCTGCCTCCGCTTTTATTCATTACTGCATCGATCGGAATTAATGGACACGTTTAAAGGGGGACAGTTGGCGTACTGTAATAAAAAGGCGAATAAATAAAGSCAAAAGCACTTAGGTAAGCCTGCTCTCTCACTGCAAGTTTCCTCCTTTTTTGCTCGCTTTCCTGTTGGCCGTGGGGCTGTGCTGCCAGCCTCACTGGCAGGAGATAAATGGCTCATGGATTAATTTAAATGAAAAACTACAACGTTCCTGACTCTCAGTAACATCCTGATACTGCTTTGCTCTTCTGGCAAATGAAGAGGGGGTAAAATGCAAGCTAAGTTTGGAATTACCGTGTTTTTAATGTGAGTGCATTCATCCTGGCTGTTACTTAGTGTAATGAATTTTCTGACTTTGTTGTGCAGATTTAGTGCAGATTCCACAAGAAGAATTAATATGTGGCAGGAATTAGGAGAAAGTGACTCTTCTCAGGTTAAAAAAAATGGTTCTCAACAAAATTTCATGTAGGTTCAGCTGGGCAACAGTGACAAGACAAATGCTGCCTAATTTAATTATATGATTTTTTWATTTTTTTTTTCATTTTACAGTTCTGGTTTTCCGTTGAAATATGTTGCAAGCTGGAAGCCATTACCTATGTTATTGTCCTAATTTCATTGGAGCAGTTTCTCTTAGGTTCTTCTGGCTTTCATTACTCAAACAAGCTTCTTTCTCAGTGTTTGTAGTTAAACAAGAAACCTTGGTACATTTACAGCTATGTATTTGTAATTGTGCTATTTTTTCCTCCAGGAACATCTTTGGGGAAAGATTATACTCCATAGAAAACTAAGCTTTCAATATAAACCATAGAAAAATTTAGTATGTATCTGTATTAGAAGTGCGTTGTTAGTGACAAATTAGTTTTTAAATGGTTTTGTGCAATTTTTTTCTTTTAGCAGGTCTCGATTTAAATAAAAAGAATGTGCCCATAAAGTGAGGTTATTGTATAGTGAGCTCTTCTTAAAAATACCATGCTGTATTGATYATCCCTGGTATACATGCAATCAGCCTGACTGAAGTTGTCTCATACAAMCAGTCTCTTTTTTCCTTAACTATTTCAGTGATTAAAAATGCATGAAGAGCTTTAATTAAACCATCCGGCGTTTGCATGTAGGATGCAGTTTCTTGGAAGAATGATTACTTTTGTGTATGAAAGAATTATTGGCTCTGTCCACAAACTGATATCGTACTGGTGTTCAGCAGTCGGTGCAGCGAGGCAGAGCATCTGGCTCATGGTAGTCTGGGTGGAAGGTACCACACATCCAGGGCACTTTCCTATTAACTGGAAGAGCAAAGAATTTCTGTTTTAAATTCTAAAGCAGGTGCCGTCTTAAAAAAATATTAAATTAGAAAAAAAATAATTTGGTGATAGTAAATCTAAATATATTTTATAAAAGCTAAGTTACACATTCATATATATATATAAGATGCCTTTTACTATCTTACAGCTTAATCTRATAAAAGCAGTGTGTGCACTCTCCTGAAACAGTAAAAGAATTATTTCCGGAATTACCCAGTACACTTCTGGTCTTTTAGTGACTTTAAAGGGAATATTGTTTGCTTTACAAAAGGTGATTCTGTCCCCTCCAAATACCTCTGTTAGAGTGAGTTGTCCTAAATTGCAATTATGGTGTGATTTATTCTTAGGGTCCCTGTCCCTTAAAGTTGCATGTTTTTATGTTTCAACTTTCTCTTTATATGCTTAACACWGTACACCCGTATATGTCCATAGTGTGTGTGTATGCAAAGTATGTATGTGCGTTACCGTAAATTTGCAGTTCTGGTATTTTTCATGTGGCACTTCAGTATCACCTTTTTCTCTAATTTTATGGTTAGCATATTTTGCATGGGATGACTGAAAACTAGTTAAAAGTCASAATCCGTTATTGTCGTCCAGTTTTAATTGCTGTAGTCCTGCAGTCAGGTACATTAGTTCCTTCCATTCCTGATACTGGGTGTTGCTCAGTGATCATTCACAGGGGAAAAACCTGCTTCTTCCGCTGCTTATGTTCACAGCAATTGGACGGCGCTTTCCTGTTTTTTCATTGTATAGTCCAGCTAATTCATTCTAGGCAGCACTCATGTAAATACTCATATTTTAGGAAACTTCAAACTAAGTAGGAGTCATGTAAACAGGATTTTGTAGTTCATTGATTTGATGCAACTAATCATAGAATCATAGAATCATTAAGGTTGGAAAAGACCTTTAAGATCATCAAGTCCAACCATCATCCCARCACCCATGCCCACTAAACCATGTCCCGAAGCGCCACATCCACACGTTTTTTTGAATGCCTCCAGGGATGGTGACTCCACCACTTCCCTGGGCAGCCTGTTCCAGTGCTTGACAGCCCTTTCAGTGAATACAGGTTTTATACTGAATGAGTTATGTATGGGGACTGTGATTTGCATGCAGTAAATTGGACTAATGGAGAGACTGAGAGACTTTTTTTTTGAAATCTGATTCTTTTCCTGTCTATAAATTAAAACTTTCTCTACCRCAGGCGTTACGTGTGTGCTTCCCTTCTAAGTGTAGGTTGCTTTGGGTTTGGAAARCCAACTCGTAATGGTGTTCAGGTACAAGTTTGAATTTTCCAGTTATTTTGCTGTTAGGAGGTTTTCCAGTTTAAGCTCAGATTGCTTATTTCTTCCAGTTAGATTTTTCTTTTTTTTTCTTTTTTATTTTTTTTTTTTCCCCTGTGCATCTTCAGGATGTAATCTGTATTGGTTTCACTTTACTTGTCACTTTCTGTATAGACTGGTCACTTGGCTGGTGTATGTAGGTGGGAAATTATGGATTAAGTCAGTCAATGATGGGATGTGTTTCTGTTATGAAAAAGATAATCTGGTCCTTTCTTCATCCTTAGGCAGCTTTTTCTAATAGGATTAAGATGGATGTGTGTGGCCTGAAAGCTGATGTTTAAAATTCAATGCAAATAATAAACCCTGGAGAATCTAGTGCTTGCAAGTTAAAAGAGCACCTGTTATACTACAGGTCGTCCTGTCGTCATTTAAGACCGAATCAGATGTCATTTCGTATCAGCTTGGCCCTTAACCTCATTATTCATTCATGAATGGGAATTGATGGTGATGTTTTTGACTACGGGAATTCTTCAGGAGGTATCCCGATGGCACCGCCGCGAAGGAAGCGTTTTCTCCTCCCGTTCTGCTCGGCAGCCCTGTGGTGCCCGGTGCGCGGGCGCCGAGYGGTGGGGGGCTGCGGTGGGGGGCTGCGGTGCTCGGCTCCCCKCTTGTGCTCCTCCCCGTGGGTCTGGCAGTCACCTCTGCCGTTTCTGGAGTCAATTACAAATTCAGTAGCTGCTTCTATTACAGTTTTTAAAATTCTTTTCCATATTTCTGAATAACAAGCCATGCTAAAATGAACCTATTTTCATTTCTCCTTGCCTTTAATTAGAAATGAGATAATTTCTTTCAAGGTTGTTTTCAGTATCCGGCTCTTTTGTATTTTCCTTGCTACTTACAAGTCCTGGTGCATGATCACATTATCTCTTGCTAGGAAGCAACTAATTAGACTAATATATAATTTCGCACAAAGCATAACCTGGCTGTAGGGGAGAACTGCGTGTCCTCGGCGGCTGTAGACCCTGTGGAAATTCATACTTCCCTCTCGGCTTCCCGCTTTTGGCGGAGTTCAGCCTCACTTCGATAGGGAGAAGCAGCAGCTCTCTGGAGGGTGAAGGCGTTTGTAACGAGAGGAGCCCCCGTGCCCACCGGGTGCCCGGCCGCCCAGCGTGCCTCCCCAGGGTCCCGGCGCGGTGGGTGCCCGCTGCTGCGCCCCTCGGATCGGGAGAAGGGTACCAGCTCCTGGCCAGCAGCCTGGAGCGACGTGCAAGACTTGGCTTTGACCAGCGAGACCGGAATGTTCGAAAAAACTGAGGTTTTTGTCATTTGGGGGCTCTGAAGAATTGCTTCATTTTAGGGGGTCGCTAAGAAATCGTCTCTGCGAGGAAGGTGCCTCGGCGAGCTAAAGACGTGCCAGGTGGTTCTCGATGGTGCTGGGCAGGGGGGTTTCCTCTGCGGGGGGAGCTGGTGTTCCCCCGCGGGCGGGTGCAGCGCGTGGATTTTCGGTGTGAAGGTGTCGGGGAGGTGGCAGCGGTTGCTAACACGTTCCAGCGGAGATACTGCAGGAATGGGAAAGTCGCCTTTTGCATGTGTACTCCTCAGCAGCAATAACAAAATGTGCTCGCGTACTGCCAGTCACCACTTCAGTGCACACCCGGTTGTCTCCCCCAGGGTTTTTGCTGGATACTTTTCTCTCTTGCTTCATTTACTCTTTTGTTAACAGTGTGGTTTGCTTGAGGAGCTATGCTGAATGACTTTGCAAATAAACAGAAATAACTGTCAGTTACTCTGCGTATATAAACACAGTCACTGAGCATAACATGAAGAATCACAGGTATGTATTTGTTTTATTATTTATTATTTTATAGTTATTTTCTCAGTTATGGGCTGCAAGTCTAGAAAGGACCAACTTAAGTCTAAAATTCAAAAGGTGGCACTTACTAGACCAGTGTGATTTACTGTCTGTGGGAACTGGCAATCTTCCCTTTTTATTTTTTGTAAATCATGAGTTGCAGTAATTTGTGACATGATAGTACAGGACTTATTACAGCTTCCACAAGTTAGTAAGTTTAAACTAGTCRTAAAAAGAAGATTTATTCCCGAGCAGACACCACGATTTAGGTCAACAGGCCCAGACAGGGAAGTGTTTTTYTTGATAATGTGGAACTTTTCAGTAGCTTTTCTTATAAGGGAAATTGAACGATGATTCTTTTGGGTGAAGAAATTTTTTTTTACATTTGATTTTCATTGCACTTAATAAAGCACAATATTCGTTAAAAAGGCGTATCAATTTTTACAATCATGTCAAATTCAACTGATCTCTTTGCAATAATGAAATACTTCATTAAAACTGCTTTTCCTGTAGAAAACCATTCCGTAAGTGGAACATAGCAATAATTAGTATGAAAATGCAACGTTTTAAGATGCCATGTGCTTGCAGAGATGGAGATCTTACAGACAGGCTTCACTGCCCGGGTGCTGCTGTTATTCACAAGGACCTGGCTGGGCACAGCCTTTTCTTTATAAGAGGCGGTGATTTTAAACGGGAACTTCACAGGCTGCCGTTTGTTCCGTTTTGAATCTCTTTGCCGAGGTGGGATTTGCCTGTCCTGACTTCCCCGCAGGCTGCGTGTCCGGCCGTGCAGCTTCCCTGCGGGGGTCCCTGGGGAGCCCGGCCGCGGACAGGTCCCTCTGCGCTGCCCCGCAGCGCCTGGAGACTCTCAATAGTAGAAACCCCTGCAAATACCCATTCCCTCYGTAAATGCATTTGCCCCTTGCTAGCGAGGAGTATGAATTTTTCAAGGAGAAAAGAGATTTCTTAAGCGAGTAACTTAAGGCTTGTTCACAAGGCAGTGGCTCTTCAGAAAGATGCTCCTTCCTTTTTTTTTTTTCACTGAAATAACATTTTCTGGGCTAGAGCAAAGTACGTAGCCTCTGCACGCAAGGGATTGATGCGTGCGGCTGAAAAGTGTCAGAATTAGCCATCAAGCCTTGCAGCAAATACCGATTAGGGTAGTGTAGGATGCTCTGCGTGCATCCCGGCTGCGGGCTCACAGCGTGTCGAGCGGCGGTTGTCCTGAAAGCAATTAATCCCGGTGTTCATAACCAAATGGACTTGTACACATCGAATCGCTCTTCCTCAGATGTGCCKTAGGGCTGTTGATGGCCGCAGATGGGTGCGCAGGTCGGGCTCTGAAGGGAGATTTGGGGACGTGGAGGAGGAAGCCTGCCGCCCTCAGCCCCGCTCTGSTCCCCGTGGTGCTGGGGCATGTCCCACGGGCTTCACAGGCTCTCCTGCCTGTTTCCCTTTTCCTGAACCCTCCGATGTCTGGGATACGCTGCATTTGGGAATCCTCGGCACCTTCCTGCTTATGACTGAATTTGGGGTGGCAAAATTTGCCGTTGGTTGGAGGTAGGGAGGGAGAAGGATGCTGTTTTCAACCCTCTGGCTTCCCGTGCGGAGCTGATGGCGGYCGCCCCCCAGCCTGGGCAGGGGACTGGGGGACTGACTTGCAAAACTTTTCAGAAAACAAGTAAGAAAATACAAGAAATGTTTTTCTCTCCAAACTTTTGCCTTGTTTAAGTATAGCATGGTAGACTGAAAACATGGAGTTCTTCAGCCCTACAGGAAGAAAGCGCAGAGCAACCACAAAGAATCTTTTGCTAAAGATTTACTGAAGATATGTGTARATAAATTCAGGCAGCTATTAAACGTTGCCTTTTTTAATAAATGTGGAAAAAGCAAACCTGTTAATGAAAGCAGATAAAATGCTGAGATAGAAAAACCATATGTCAGTAGTGGTCTGACTTTATAAGGCACTTTAAAATACTAGAATGCCAGCTAAGGGGGTCAGGGAAGGTTTAAGAAATAAAAATAAATGGAATGYCTCTTACCTTCATTCCATTCAATTACTGTCTGCTTAATTTTGTTTTGCAGAAGACTGGTTTGACTGTCACCATTAATCTTACATTTGTTACTCTACCTTTACTTCAATATTTTTGGCTTCATTTGTAATGGTGAATTTTTCAAAATAAAGAACTACTCTTGCTGCAGGAAAAGATGGCACAAACTTACGCACACAAACTTGTTCGACAAAGATCCGTACGGGCCGGTCGAACTACAGGYGGTATTACAAGGTGCGCAGGTAATGCCATTAGGGCAGCATGACTATCCGTAACGGGAGCGCCCATCATGTGGTGCCCAYGGTGAGCAGGAGGGCAGGGGGAGCGTCTGAAGGACCCCCCAAACGAGGGAGTCGCTTGCTGAGCGGCAGGAACTTCCGAATCACGGCCCAAAATGCGTGGCAGGCCGATCCGCAGTCTGTTCGCTTTCCATCGACTTCTGCTTGCTTAGCACTTAGCATCAGTTAGGTATTTCCATTACATTTAAATTAATATTGATATACCAATACATCTTTCCTGGCTTGTTGCTCGTTTGTCATTATTTCCAGAGAGGTGACTCGCATCTCATTGTGTGTGCAAGCCCGGGGTTCATTTATAAAGCACGGCCGTAGAGGTGATAGATGAGCAGGTGATGGGCGTGCATCCCGCCCTTCCCGCGGGAACTCCGGGCTCGTCCCTCCCCGCTCCAGCCGGCTGGCRGGGGAGCAGTCGGCGTCGCTGCCCGTGGGGCCGGTGGTCCCCAGGAGCGCGGTGGCCGCCGGCACGAGGGACGCGTGTGGCCGAGGGCGGCACGCGGCTGCGGGTGCACGGCTGGTGTGCCCGGGCGCTGCCGGCTTACGGGGCGATGGGCTGCTMCGGAGTGCCCGTCCGAAGAGGTGCTGCCCGTCCGAATCCTCTCCTCTTCTTCTATTTTTGTCCAGGATATTTTTTTCCTACAATGGAGGAGGCAAATGTGTAGGCTGAACCTTGCTGTTTGCTGATCTTGAAGCCTTGTTCTAAGTTTCTGTAAGACGTATTTCARTTAGAAATTGCCAGTTTTTCTGGCGTGCTTTATGCAGCCTTGGTTTTATCTTTGTGTATGAAACTGCAAAGTAGAAAAAAATATCTTGAAGCTTTGGACTAATAGAAACATGGCGAGTGCCTGTTCCAACACCCGAAGAGCRGGTGGATGGGTGCTGTTGGTGCCAACCTACTGTACGCGTGTTCCCTGAGCGCCGCGGGCAGGGGGGGGGCCTTGGAGACCCCCCTCACTCGTCATTAATCTGTTAGATATTTGGAAGGGGATGGACTGGAATGGATAATGGGTTTTATGCTCTTGAAAMCAGTTCGGCTGTTCAGCTCCATATCTGTGGTTTCTTAACTTTGTATTACAGCTGATTTGCTAAAAAGAACAGTTACGGTTCTGAACTGCATTGAACGAGTATTAGTTAGACTTTGAATTTTTATCAAAAGCTAGTAATAGCTGTGACTGCGGCGTAAACAAGGCTTAGTAACTCTGGAGACCTTTTAACTTTAGAAGATTGCATCATGTGGTCATTTAACTGTGTGTAGGTTTCTTATGAATTTATGAAGAATAGGAGTTGATAGATTAATTCAGGCCCTCATGAGAGTTGATATATTTTTTGGAAGATGCCTCCTTTCAGATCTTCTCTCTTAGAAATGGTAGCCAGTATCTGTAAGTAGGCTTCACATCCATCCTAAATGACTCTTTTAATTTTATTTTTTTTTATTTTTTTTATTTTTTTTTAAATCTGGTGTTGACTTTATTCTCTCAMTCCAGACCTCCTTGACCCTCTTTAGGCTTTCTGCCTTGAGGCTATCAGTGGCAGTCACTGTAGGCTGGTATGTCTCTAGAGTGTAGCAGAAATGCTAAAAAAAAGTATATTTATGACAGAAGTTACAATGAATTCTGATGCTTTTAGTATTGGAACACAACATTCATTTTTTTCAGAATCGTGGAACTGTTATGTTGAGAAATACTGTGAAGTAAATGATCTATTTAATGATGTTTATGACAACTTTACAGGATTTATTTCTACCGTATAATTAAAACTGGAATTCTTTATGTTCTGGATTAAGATAAGTCTGTGTATAGTTCTGAGCAGCAGAGATACATCATGTAAATGGCAAAGGGCTGTGAATTGATCCSTTAGTTTATTGGATTCTGTATGGAGTTTATGGAAACAAATTATTTGGGATAAAATATCAGGATTATATTTGAGATTCTTATATCCGCTGTGGCGATGCAACCGAGAGAGAATTATTTTTCAGGATCCAGGTTTAAAAAGACAAACCAGACAAACAAAACCCCCAAAACCCCCAGCCTTCTGTGTAGCTGGCTAGTAAAAGGCTAGTAAAAAGTGCATCAGGTAGTGATGCACGCAGAAGTGCAACGTGGCCGTGGTGGAGGTTATGACGAGCCGCACCAGGTCAGGGCTGCTCCCGGTGACTGCCAAATGGGGCGTGCGTTTTGGGTGGCGGAGCAGGAACGGTCCTGACCTTCAGTGTGCTTTTCTTCTGAGGTGGGAGTGAAGGTGGCGATGGCTCTTCCCGAGTTCTGGATAAGTGCTGCTGTGTATCACCGAGTGGGCAGCGTCGGGAGGCGGGGTGGGAGGGATCAGGCTACACAGCTCGTAACTGGTTGCTCGAGTAAAACCGTTGGGAAGATAGAGTTGTTACCTTCAGCTGCCTTATTTAAAGGAAAAATGAAAGGAGATAAAATAAGCAATTAAAATAAAGCTTTGAATTGAAACATTGTTCAAGTCATGTAATGCAAACTAGAATGAAATCCCAGAGCTGGATTTCGTACGGGAGACTGGAGGTTTTCCACRGGTGCCGTGGCTGCTGCATGGGCCATCTCCAGTGCAGCTCCTGCTAGCAAGGGTTCACTGCGTTCTGCTTTACAACCAAAGAGCGGGGTTACGTGGCCTAGAACAACTGCTTGTGTGATCTTTTTCCCCTGAATATTGTTTAGCAGTAGGAAAAAACCCAAGGATGTTACTCAATACTGTATGATAACTTCTTGTTTAAAAAAAACACCAAACAACAAATCTAATGCTCTGTCACGTTCACGATGAGTTACAGACTGCAGTTGAAAACTTGCAGTTCTCCTCTGTGAAACTATACCAAAAGAATTTTTAGTAATACCAAGTCATTTAGAAGCTAAGATTGTATACCATGTATAGATAAAGGGTACATTAAAGGTAGGAGCAGCTCCCTACGTGTGTAGCTCTCTATTTAGCCAGCTTGCCTAGCCGAAGATAGCATGCAGTGTCAGAGAGACCCRAGCACAGGTTTTTATAGGATTCCTCTGAGAATGAGACGAGAATGATTGATTTTATACCTCATATTAGTATTGTAGTAAAATATAAATCAGCGCTAATTAGGAACTGCATCACCTGCGTCTGGAGAGGCCGGGCTGACGGAGGCAGCGGCAGAGGCAGCGCCAGCCCTGCCTGGTGCCCGGGTCCCAGCCGCGGTACTACCGGCCTAGATAGTCCTGTTTCAATCAGAAGTTTATTTCTGAAATAYGTTCCTCAAATTTTAATCGTAAGTAGAGACAAATTATCATTTACTAGGATATATTTACCAGTAAGCCATTCACATTTTAGCTTCTATGTATTCTGTGTATGGGACTGTCCGAGAAGACTTTGTGTATCAGGCAGATAGTAATTGCGTGTGGCTAACACCCCTTTAGCTACTTTCTTCCCTATCTCTATACTGAGATCAATTTTATCCTCATCTGGTTGTTTTTCTTTCCAAATAGCAATAACGTAATTATTTCCTCAGTTTCTTACAAAGTTGGGTTTTTTTCCTTTCAAATCGCTCATGATCTTGGTAGCTGCAGAATGAGCGAGATTCGGGCTGATGTCAGACCCTCAATAAAAAGAGAGGTGCCCGCTCTGTTGTTCAAGAAAGTGCCACCAGCTCTCTTGGGCCGTGCGTACGCGGGACGGTTCCCCCTGCAGAGGAGACCCACGGAACCCGGTGGCCAGGGCTGTGCCACATCCCTACGGAGGAAGACTTCGGATTTCAGAGGGCGGCTCGCAGCCTCTGCAGCGAACCGGTCCTTTTGAAGCTCTCCAGTCTGATCGTTGCTGCTGGGGGAAAACGAGGTTTGTATCTGTAGTGGAAAAGTATAAAGTGGTATTTCTGACATCCTCTTTTAGAAATTTCAACCGATTAATAATATATGAATAAGGTTGGAATAACTTACTGACTAGACAGCTTCTGAAACGGGAAAATGCTTTTTGATGCCGCGGGCATTTTTCATTTTTTGCAATGCCTATTGATCACGTTTCTRCGCGGCAGCCGCAGAACGCCCTCACCTTTCGCAGCGTTTGCAGCGTGCTTTGTGGTTAAAGCGAAAAGCCGTGGGTTTCTGCTCATCAGCGTCGCTGGTGTGTCCCCGGGGGGGCTGGCAGTCCCGCTGGGCCCCTGCTGCCGACAGCGGTCGTCCTCGCCGTGTCTGGGTGGGACGAGCTGGCGGCTGGGCTCTGCTCTGCGTCCAGGGGCACCGAAGAGACCAACAGGTTTTCGGGACGTTCCCATCCGAGCTCAGCCCGGGAAGGTGGGACGCAGAGGGGTGCGCAGGGGGTGACSCAGCTCTGGGGGGATGGACCCCGCTGTTCCTGCTCCCTGCACCTCCGTCTGCAAAACAGCACCGTTACGTTGGCAGTGTCATTTGTTACTCAAAACCAAAGTGCAGGTGTTGCTATCAAAGTATAAGCAAGGAAGATGAACATTTGGGGTGAAAAAACAACCAAAAAAAGGCACGGATGATGMGTCCTTGTATCTTCTGAGTGTTGCCATACTTATTTGTGCAACAGTCCCTGTGCAGTGCCTTTACTGAATTGTTAACTAAATTGAATGCTTTGACATCTGTTCGGCTTTGCTTTTTTTTTCCCCCTTTCCTTATCTTGAATTTTGTGCTTTCTATTCTGCACTCCACCAAAGACCTCAGCACTTCTAATAAGCCCTTGTGAGGGGGTTGTTTTCATTTCCAAAGGAGGCCTATCTCCACTGACAGATGATGAAAAATATCTGCAGGCAGAATGCTGGAAAAATAGCATTTTTATTCTTTGTGGGCATGCTTCATGTCAGTTCCATTATCCCCGCATGCACCAAGATGGTCATTGAAGAGATGAGCTGCTAATTCTTGTGCTTGGAGGTAAAGCTATTTTTGATCGACATATTTTTTTTAAAAAAAAAAAAAAAAGCACAGCTCAAAAATATTTGAAATCCGCTTCAGTAAGTTAACAAGCAAAACTGCTGAATCACTGCTCCTCCTTAGTTGCAACTATTAAGTAAACTGAAGCACCGTGAGGCGCCTACAGATGCCTCCTTCAAAAAGTGTTGAGTGTACACAGCTCCTTCTGAAATTACACAGGGGTGACAAGGTGTAGAAGTCTGCAGAGAACTGTAGATTACTTTGGTTTCAAGATCTTGAAAGATAATCACAGAAGAAGAGTTCTGCTGCAGATTCAAGCAGCCTCGTTTGCTTTGGTAGAAGCAGATGAATGTGTGCCCTTGRAGGACAAAAGCTTTTTTCTTTTTTTTTGTGCTTGATTCAAACCAAGCTCGATTTCATTGAGTGAAACCAGTGGTTCAGAAAAGGCAGGCAAGGATGATTTCAGGTACTGTTTGGCCTCTCTGTGGGGAGAGACTAAATTAAATAATTCTACTGCTTGGAAAAGCAGTAAGCAAAGAAGGATGACCTGAGGATTTGTAAAGGCGTAAATAGGCAGAGAAGGTTGATYAGGGATTCACTGTGTCTCCCAAGGTAAAAACCAATGAAAATGTGAGCTAGCAAATCCAAAGCAAATAAAAAGGGACACTTTTTTTTGCCCACAGTKCTCAGTTAAGTCATGCAGTTAATTGTCAAAAAGATAAATAGATTTAAAAAGGGACTATGCAAGCTGATGGCGATCTAGTGAACACAACRATCTGGGTACAGCCCCCACCTCCACAAAGGGAAATCTCTGGAAGAATTGTTTTAAAACCTGTGTCTTACCTTTTCTGCCACGATCTGTCGGTTGCTCTGAGACAGCACAYGTCCTAAGCCAGAGAGACCTTTGGTTCTGATTTAGGAAAGGATTTGTTGTCTCGTGATTTAATGGAAGCCTTTCCCAGATAGACACAAATCAAAGGAAGGTTTTTGGTTTTGGTTTACTGAATTATAATAGTAAAAACTGGAAGAGGCCTGAAGACACTTCCTCTAATCAGTTCTGCTGTTGATATTGTTTATTCCTATGTTTTCCATAGTTCTGTTGTAAATTACTTGACAAACAAGTATTTCTTAATTTGTGGGCTGAATTGTCAACACAGGCTTTGTTTTTGGTCAGTAGACACCTGACCTCCTCTGTCTCGTCTGTCTCTGGTTTTAGCTGAGATTTCTCTTTGCTCAGTTCCCCACATATACTTCTAACTTTGTCCACCTGTGCTCAACCCTTAAGTATTCTTAAAGAGCATCAGTTCTCCAGTTTTTATGTACTTAGCTCATGAAAATTCTTCTATTTCCTCAGGTGTATCAAGGTACGAGTATAATTCACTAACTTATTTTGTTGCTTGAGTTTCATCTAGGTTTCCTTGAAAGGCTGTAAAAATTCTCTCTTCAGAGGTTTCAAAGTAAATATTAAAAAAAAAAAACCAAAAAAAACAAACACAAAACCCCCCCCAAAACCACAACCACCCACATATGCTGTGGATGGTTTAAGTCCAGTTAATTGTGYCCTGTGGTGGGGAAAGCTTAGGCGACCTTCTGAGGTCCACTTCCATCCCTATTCTTCTCTCATTTTCTTTCTTTCATCTTACATTTAAACAAAGACAAGTAGACTGCGATTTCAAGTTCATTAATCAATATAATTTACAGAGGAGAAGAGGAATCTAGGTCTCTATTTAGTTAAGGTTTTTCACAGTGTGAATTCTTAATATTAGAAGATTGAGCTAATACAGTCTTTGCAGAAAGAAGAAATGAGGTGTGTATTTGTCRTGCACCTGGCAGCAGTAATGGGATTRATGTGATAACAACCATATGCAGCCRTTCTTCTCTTTATTTTGTTTACCATTTGAGATGTATATATGTGTATATGATGATGATGATTGTATGTGTATAAATATATGTATGTGTATATATGTGTGTGAAAGTATTTTTCTCCTGCCTTTTTACTGGACCCTTGTGTGGATCTCAAGCTTGTCCTCGTGTGTCAGGATGGACAGTCGTCTTTCAAGTCCGCAGTACATGTTGCCCAGAAGTCATCCACACTAAAAGCAGAAAGGCTTTCTGATGTTAGTACCCAAACTATGCGAGCTATGACTATAAGGAGCTTATTTAAAAAAAAWTACAAAATTACTGAAATGGTTTCTGTCTTCAAGGCACAGGTGACAGAGGATCTGACTAGTAAAGCACAAGCCATCTCGTACTTTTTCAAGGGTACACCAAGGAAATGCCATGTAGATAGCATCACATCTCAGTGCCTCCTCCAGGTGTTGGTTCTGCTCATTCCTCCTCAGCTGAGGTACCCCTGGGTAAGGACAGAGCCGTGAAAAACACAACCTTTGCAGTTTTGAAATATTTCAGTTTCTTCAACTTTCCCTGGTCRTGGAGTATTCCTTTAAGTATTTCAGATATCTAAAAAATAATTGTTTTGACTTAGCATCATCTCATGTAACTAGTAAACAGGAAAGATACTTAATGAGCTTTGCTTGCTGAGGATTAAGATGTTATTTGTAAATTCACTGAAATATATTCAGGGCTGTGTCAGATACCTCATGAAACATTCATGTTTATAGAGCTGCCAAAAAAACTGTTAATGTTGTGAAATGACTGTGACTCATTTCACTCTGAAGGGGGCTGTGGTCAAGGTAAGTTAGAAATCTTGAGTATGAACCAAAATMTGGCATTCTAATTAAGTTCTCACAAAAGTGAATTAATCTGGTATACAAAAATCATTTTCACAGTTACTTAACCCTCATATAAATCCTCATTGGTTTTCCATACATCCTCTCTCTCTCATGGGGGGCTAGTTTTGAACCTTGTGTTGGGCCTTTGTTTCCAGGTACCCGTGCTGCGGGTGGGGAYGCTTTCCAGCTCCCCGAATCCTCGTGCTGTCCATCTCCACCATCCCCCTGTCACGGACACACAGAGGGCCCCCTCTTCCTTCTGGAAATGGGCAGATTTCCTGATTTCAAGATTTCTACACTTGAGTGAATCTTACTTACATTACATTATACAGACAGTTAGTGCGAAAATACGTCAGTGAACTTAACTGGGAGGAGAGGCTCCCCGATGCCCTTGGCGAGCAGGGTAACTGGGCTTTCCGTTTGCCAGTCCTCCCGTGCTGCCAGAGGGATCGCTTACACGCTGAAGTACGCTGGTGAATGAAAGCCTTGAACAGCGCTTTTTGGGTAAGATTTCATGCAAAGTCAAACGCAAACAAGTTCAGGAGGCTATTGCTGTACGTATGGTCGAAACCTCAACCTGTCCCGGTGCTTAGAAACAACATGAAGTACAGCGTGAGACGAAATTGCCGGCACCTATGTCCSTGAAGCTCAGGAAGGTATTGTACAGTAAATAAAAACTCGATGAAATTACCGAGGAGTGGAGTGAAAGACCARCACAAGACCAAGCAAGGCCAGATCACAGAATGAGGCAGAAATAGCAAAGSACAGTGAAGCGTGACATTGAAATACTGTACACGTGTACCAGCAAGAGGAAAGCCTGATAAGGAGTGAGGTGGGTTTTTCAACACAAAGGAAAAGCAAATAASAGATGAGTCAAAGTTTTTTGTTTCCTGTTTGGTTTTAGCGTTCACTAAAACTTTTGACTTACCAGCACCAGAAGCAGTCCCAAAGTATTTATGGAKCAGACATGCTAATAAGCTTATTGATAGACAGCCAGGTAATGTTTATATAGAAAAATTAAATAGATCTCTCCACTTCTTCCACACTGGCTTCAAGGATCGTGGCTATCCCCGAGTCCCCCTTCGGGTCCCCATTACAATTGCAAGTTATTTAAAATACGAGCCTGGAGGTGAGTTCAAGTACTTGGAAACGTGACAGCACYGTCTTTTACCTGCGGGTGTGGGCTGGGAAGGGCTGCTCCTGATGGGGACGTGCAGCTTTCGGTGGGGTGAATCAGCTCTTTCCATCGGGGGGGAAAACCTGGAGGCAACAGGGATTGGAAGATCTTAGACCTCTCCTAGTTGGAGGCTTTGCGTAATTTTTTGCAACATTTGGGCAGCCCCTGCTTGTGAAGACCGGTCTCTCCATTACCGCTGCAGAGGGCTGGAGTTGTTATTCACTGCYGAGTCATTTAAAGTCAATGATCTCTACAATGCTATCAAAAAGAAGTATAAAAGCTGTGTAGAMAAGGGGTTTTGGACAGTAAATGCTAAGCGATATTTTTGAAGATGTASTCTGTAAGAAAATTGCTTGCTATGCTCATTTTAGCTTATGAACACCAGCACAGGTGTGTGTGAATACAGGAGTAATTCATAATCAGCAGCGTGCATGCACTGATTGTTGCCTCTTTTACCATTCGTACATTCTGAATACTTAAGAAACAATTTGGGTTTTTTTTATCCTCTAGATGAAGGGATTCTGTGTGATGTTTATGTTCTCTGATTGAAGAGTGTGTGTATATATATGTTTTACATAAAGATTTTGGTATGGAAACTTGAATACAAATTTGGTATTTCATAAAATATTCTGAACAGTTTKATTTGAAGTATGCTGTGCTAATGAAGTAYGCTGTACTTCCTAGAAAAAGGGTAAAGCAGAACATAAAAATTCAGTGAAATGACAATATCAATATTTGTAAAAACAATRAAGTTGTTTTGTTTGCTTTGGATAAATAACAGATCATTCAGTAGAAGTATTTATAGTGGCTTTGTGCATTTAGAAAGCCAACTTTGGTGACATATCTGGTGTTAGAAGACTTTTGACACCATCTCTAGATCCTCAAATCTGTTCAGTGCTAGGAAAAATTCAGTTTTCTGTGAGAAGTTTGGTCAAATTCAGTATTTGCTAAAGATCTTAATTTGCTAGATATTCTTGCCATCTCTGGTATTGTGATGTTTGCTTGGTTCTTATTTTAATATTTTACATATTGTTTGGAAAATGGAAAGCGTTATTTTTCCTGACTTGAATATGGTTGGATTGTTGTGCGCTTTGCATCCGTTGGGTTTGAGATGGTTGAGGACTGTTTCTTACAGAGTCTCTGGGCTCAAAACTTGTTTATTCAAATATGGGAGAGAAAATGCAAGAAGAGATGGTCCTGGGTATGGATTCAAGTTACACCTCTGAAAATGTTAGTGTRTGTGTGGTTGTTAATTCAGAAACCATGTGCATCTTCTCTAAAGATTTAATAAGTTGCGGTTGCTGCATTTTAACCATAGCAGAATTAAATATGTTTCTCCATCGCGGATATGTAAGCTATGATTGAAATGCAATCTGATAATACTTCGCTTTGAATAAAACTCTGAGAGTGGAAAGGCTGTTAGGGAAATTTCTGATTAGTTTTATWATAAACTTCAGGACAGGAAGATCTCTTTGAAGTTCTATCTTGATGGACCTTAGTAAACAATAGAAGAACACACAATCTTGTAACGAAAATTAGTTTTGCAGATGAAGGATATATAACTCATGCTTTCAAGCAGAATAAACAAAAGTTTTCAGGCTGAGTTTAATCCGAGTCCCTGTGATGGTACACTGCAGAAGAGCTGGGGTTTCTAATGAGTTTACAGTGAGTTTACACTGGAGCATACCATCCTCTACAGCTGTCTTCCTATTATTTGGGCTTAGAATATGAAACCCTTCACTGTTGGTGTTCCACACGTTTTAGGGAGATACAGTTTTGATATTTGGCTTACTACAAGGAGAGGCAGCAAATTTACTGTTGTAATAATGACTGTGCTAATAATGGGTTGCTAAATTCTTTTTGTTTGAGTTTTTTTTTTTCCCCTAGATAATTTGTTTCAATGAAAAGTTTCCTATTTCTACAGGAGAAAATTGTCATTAAGATATTTTTAGCCAATCCCAAAGTATTTCAGCAGAGAATAAAAACATTTTGGTATGCTGCCTTACTATTTCAGAGACGTGTAGGTTGGGTGCCCCGTTGTGCTCTGCCTCTTGGTGCTCCTCCAGCTTTCATGCCTCCTGGCAGGTTATGGCAGGAGATGCCGGAGCCCCCGCTCCCTGCCCGCGCCGGGGCTGCAGCGAGTCCATCTGAACCTGGACCGTCTGGCTCCCTGCCCGGGCCGGGGATGATGTATGTGCTGATGCTGTATGACGGAGAGGTTGTCCTGGGCTTCTGGATAGTGTCTGTAAAGCCCTTGGAGCTAGTACAGACCCGTAAATACAGCTTTGGAGGTGGAAAAAAAACCCAAAGAATTCTTCTTTGCTTCTGAAAGATGATCAGGCTGAAGGATGGAGCAAGGACAAACTTCCTTCACCTTCTCATCACTCCTTTTCCTCCTCAGAGACRTTCATCCCTTTTTTGAGGAATTCCTTCCTTTCCATTTATGTTGTATTTCTCGGGGAGAAGGGCATTGGCCAAGCTCCTTTCTGTGCTTCTCACCTGTTTTTCCATGGAGGGTCACGCTGACTCTCTTTGCCTGCTCCCTGCTGTTACTTAGATAAATTAGTGCCCTCTGCCTCTTCCAGCAAAAAGGAGGCAGAATTTATTTCCATAAACRACATTTGCAGCTTGCGGGACTAGCTCTTCAAATTGCACTCTCTGAGGAGTCTCATCGTTTCTCCAGAAAGTGTTGATATGCCAGGGTTTAATTACCAGCCATTAATCCCAGATATTGTATGTTTGTATTACGCATTACACAAATACACCTTATGAAATGTTCCGAGAGGAATTTAACAGCATATGTAGCGTATAATTGCGCGCGTACGTGTGCCGGGCGGGTTTCGGGGCGGTGCCGCGGGTGCCGCTGGCTGCGGSGCGGCGTTGCGCTGAGGGGCAGCTCCAAGCCCAGCACCCCCGGGTTCTGCCGTGCTTGGTTTCTGCCCGGCGGTACTTCTGGCTGGGTTTGGCTGCGAGGTGTATCCTCTAAGATAAAATCCTGCCCGTTGGGGAACATCTATAGCAGTGTAGTCCTTAATTCCTTCCCCGAAGCCAGGTGAGAGGAATCGGCAGCYCTGCTCAGACGTGAAGAGAGGTGTCTAACAGCATCCCAAGCGTTCCCTTAGCGCCGGYGCCGGTACCGCAGCCGCCTCATCCCCCGGGAGGGTGCTGCCGACCCCAGCACGCCTTAGCCACTGAGCCTGTCACCCCTGGGAAACCGTGTCGGACGCAGAGGGCTTCAGAGTCACCACGTTTAAGATTTAAGCAGCTATCTGATAGCAATTTCGTCTTGGCGTTTCATCACAGAGAAAGCAAAGAATTTCTTCCTGTTGCAGCATACGAAGGTGCTACTTCTGATCAAAGGGGAGGATAAAAAGAGATATCAGATAATACCGGAAAATGTTCTCTGCTCAACTGAAGCATAAACTAGAACTGCAGAAACAAAATTTCTGTGCCCAGAGTCTGTAATATTTATTTTAAAAAAGCCTTTTATGTAAATTTCTGCTAGGTTGTTCTAGCAAGCCCTGATGTCTGATTTCCTTGGAAAAATCATAGATTTTTCCTTAAAAAGTCACCTAGTCTACTTCCTGTGCATTTTGTAGAAAAGGGTTTATTCTTCTAGCATTTTAATTTTTTGGTTGCAAAAATAAATGATTTAATTACTCTTCAGTGAGTAGAGAAGCCTTCATAAGTGGCAGTCTTTCAAGAATATTAAGCATCAAATGTTTCAAAGTAATTTTGATACTAAAGATGCAAAATGAATGTGATGGCAGATAAATAAAACTAAGATCCCTTCGTTAAGATGAAATGGTAATGTTGGAATATGGCATAGAAGTAACGCAGCTCGAAAGGCACTGTGAGCACCAGTTACTGCCCAGTGCGATCTGGGCAGTCCCAGTTAATCAGTATTAATTAATCAGCCTCAGTCAAGAGGCTGGTTAAATTGGTTAAAAATTCAGGTGCTTCTCCTTCTGTTGGTTGATAAAATGTCTAAGTCAGAAGTCGCTGGGAGGGGAACTGGCCTCTTCTGCTTAGCTGCACACTGAGGTTGGAGAAGGAGACTGATGATGATTCTGTCATCTCTTGGTGGGCTTTTGCTTTAGAATAATGATTATAATTATTTGTATATGTGGGATGTTTCCTTGCTTTTCATATACTGTTTCCTAAAAAGGCAGCTCCATCTTGTTTATTTTTATATGCTTGTATGAGATGATACTATAATTTTCCTTAAAATTCAACATTGACTGTACAAATATTTCTCAAAAACTAGTCTCTAATAATATGTAAAAGATACTCTGTCAGGGTTGGGATACTATATTTTTCAGGATGGTTTTTTTTTTTTTTTTTTGTTACTGAAGATTGATTTATTTACTTACAGGGAGGGGATTATGTTATCACATGGCTGGTAGTTAAAACTAAATAAAAAATAAAAGAAGTCGGTTAGAATTAGTTTAATATACATGTTCTTCAAATATTTTCAATAGCTATAAAAGTGTTTTCCAAACCTTTTCTGTCTGCAGAATCTCACGGAGAATCTGGCGCTATGCTTTGTAATCCTGGTGTAAATCTCTTGAGAATGGTCATTTACTGTCATTGTGATTACACCCCAAAGCTGCAAGTGAACAAATCTGGGGGTTTTAATCATCTTAGAAAGGATCTAGCTATAAATTCAGATCCAGRTAGAGATAAAACCTCACAGCGGAGCCTGGAGAAAATTGCGATGTGTTATTACTGTCTTTAACATTCCTTGCTGAATGCCAGGAATTGCGGAGCCCCGTTGGTGAGGAACAAAGCTGCCGCCCACGTACTAAAAGTTGGCCTTTCGCTCTCTTGTGTTCCAGCTGTTATTTCTCGAAACCAAGAAGGACCTGGAGAGATGGGAAAGGCTGTGCTCATCCCGAAGGACGACCAGGAGAAGATGAAAGAGCTGTTCAAAATCAACCAGTTTAACCTTATGGCCAGTGACTTGATTGCCCTGAACCGAAGTTTGCCCGACGTGAGGTTGGACGGGTGAGTTGGACGGGCTGCGCCCGCCTCCGGCCCCCCTTCAGGCGTCAGATACGGCGCTGTCTCAAGGTTAATTAGTGGGCGTTATTAGGCAGCAGTTGCCGAGGGMAGCTATTTGGAAATGCCAGGGTTTACCGCTTCGAATGCAGACTTTCTTMGGAGAAGAGTTACTGCACCACAAAYGTTATTATCCCGTGCAATTTGTTTTGTGAACAGCTGAAAATTGTCAACTTGGAGCAATCAGTTTACGTGGCAGCACGTAATAAAACRCCCTCTGGTGTGTCTTATCACCTGGAATAATTTAAATATTTTTTCTTCAGGGAAAACTTTATTTCTAAGGTTTTAAAAATGATAAAAATATCGATGTCTACTTTATAAATTTTCATAACTGTGCTGTCGGCATTTAAAAATTGACATTTTAATGGTGATAAAGAGAAGATGCTACCAATACCAAAAACTACCCGCAGGATGTAGTTTTCTTTTAGTTTTATCCATAGACATTTCTGGAATAATCAGAATTTTATAGAGCATCTTTCAAAATGTTTTGCAACAATATCAAAACTGAAGGGAGTTTTGTGGTTGGGGTTTTTTTGAGGTTTGTTTTGTTTATAAGACTAGTGACTTATAATCATTATTTTTGAGTGAAGCCTGAAGTTTGTGTGGTGACTTTGAGACTGTGGAATGGCTTGGGGGAGTGTTTCACCAAGTCCACTGAATTATTTTTTAATGGAATTTAGAGATTAATTTTTCCAGTCACAACAGCGGGCTTCTGTTTACACGTGTATTTGATGTGAAAGTACAAATGTGCATGTTTATCTCCATTTAAATAGGGATTCCGATTGCTGTCTAAAGATCCTGTAACAAGTTGTGGTACTTTAAAAAAAAAAAAAAAAAGGCGCCTAGGTCTGCTGTGTATATTGTTTTCAGCACTCAGAGAATTTCCCCCTGTCTCCCAGTAGCAGTGTTAAAGCTAGCTGATGGAGTAGGCTATCAACCCCATTTTATTTAACTTGAAACTTTTGCATAAAGGGGCATTCTCCTAAGAATCTTTAACTGAAATTGCATGTGTGGAGGATTATCCAAACTTACATGCTTTTCGAAGTAAATTTTTAGAGGCAGGATTTTTTTTTCCATTTATTTTTTATAGAAACCTAGTGTTGATTGAATTTTATGTTACCCCAATTCAATTTTTTTTCCCTGTTCTCCTTCAGCTACGTAAATGGTCTGATTCTTCTAACAAATAAAAATTTAGAGAAATATAAGCATAGCTGAATATAGACAATCTCCCATTACTTTTGCTTTTTAAACTGAATTGTCACTTAGCTGAAATCTTGCTTATTATGCTTTGTTTGAAATTAAATTCTTCAGGTTCGCATGAAATTTAAAATAAAATGAATACTTTGTTCCCTGGGCTTTATTTGTAAATGCCTGCAAATAATAGAAGTAGAAGCGCTACTTTAACAATAGAGCTTGCTCACAAACAGCATAGGTGATGCTTCTCCACGGCACGAYCATTTGTCATCTGGTGATGCCAAGTTTCCGTAAAACGCCACCTCACATCGTTGCCAGCAAAGACGCATTTCACGAMACAGAAGCGTTGGAAAAGCTTTGTTGCTTATTGCTTGTCTGTCCGTTACCGCTCGCCCTTTTCAAGAGTGCCGAGGGTGGTCACGGTGCGCTGGTGGGGCTGGCTTCAGCGCTGAAGTGGTTCCAGCAGGCACAGGACGTCTCGCAGGCTTTCTGGGAAGCGAGGAGGATGCGACCCCTTGGAAAAACCAAGGGCTGGGTGTTCCCTTGCCGCTACCTAATTGTTKTCTTCCACCGGGATGCTCTTGGCAGGTGGCCCAGCTTGTATTTAAGCTACCCAAGCAGCAGCCGACCCAGTGCTGTGTGCTCCTCTCTCATGTCGCCTTTGCAGCCCACAGAGAAACAAGACCCGAGTGTGGGGCACAGCAGAACGAGGGGGGGGGCACTTGCCAAGCCTCTTGATCTGTTTTGGAAAGCTTTGGCCTTTCCCAGGGAGCAAAAGTGTTGAAAAGARAGCGCATATTGGAAAAACAGGTACAATGTTCAACTTGATGAATAGTTCTGCTCAGTCTAAGGGAGATGAGCTATTTAATACTGAGAGAAATCTGTCTAAATGCATTTTCCTGATGAAAAGATGTTTCGTATTCTTTGTTGAAAGGACAGAAAGTATGGGATTTAGAAAAAAAAAAATTCTTATTTTCCTCTTCAGACAGATACTTTCTGTACATATTCTCTCTTTAGGGAGTATTAAATTGTTCTGAAAGCTAGTTTATAATGCTTTGCCGTTAAGGAAGAATATGGTTTTATGGTTAATATATTCAGTGTATGACAGAAAGACATATTTTTATTGACATGGGGACAGAGGCATCTGATTTGCACTGGGTGTCTAACTCACTGTGCCTTCCACATTATAAATGCAAGCTTTTTTTCCAGAGGCCMGGAAGTTTTTTGTGGCAAAATCAGATGAATAGAAGAAAAGAAAATAAAAAATGTTCTTGCAGGACATGCTGTCTAGTGGGAAATTCGTAATAACCTGTGTAGCTGTGGATACCGCTGTGTTACGAGTAATCACGAGCTGATGGAAAGATCAGCGTTATCAAGGTGTAAATGTATTAAATCAGTGTATTGGTTCTGAAGCAGCTGCACTAAATGCAGCAGAAAACTCGAGGCCAGAGAGACGAAGCTGTGCTGGAAGATCGTCAGGGCGGGATTGACTGACGGTAGGGCAATAGCAGGAGGGAGCAGGGCGAGGGCAGGCTGGGTCTGCAGCGGGGAAGCGGCTGGCGCGGGGCCGGGATCGGCCCCGTGGAGCTCCGCATCGCCACGGAGCTATTTGCAGATTGTGCGCTGGGACGGGGCCGAGCTCTTCTCCATCTCTGTAATGGTGCCGGGGGATTAAAGGAGTGAAGGGCATTTATACAGGACTAATTAACTCTTGGCAAGACTTGACCTTTTTATTGTATCTATCGCATGTCARCGTTTCGCTGTGTGTAAGTGGTGTTTTCGCATTTCTCTGAACGTATGCCATGCCATTAAGTCGCAGTCTCTGTTCTGGCTGCTTGTGCAAGCAATTAAAAGGGTTCCTGTGTTGTCAGGGTTGTGAGAGGGTCTCCGGGGGCGGAGGGGAGTCACAGCCGCTGGCAGCGGTCCTGAGCGCTGCTCCTCTTCTCTGCCTTGCACGAGATGTCCCTGACAGATGCAGCGACTTTCAGTCTTGGGCTGGTTTAAGGTTGAGATGTTGGAAAAGTGGCTGAATGCCTTTTTCTCAGTCGTGCCCTCTTCCTGCTCCCGGTGATGTCAAGTATAGGCTTAAAGCAGAAGATGATGTGTCCGACTTCCCACACCCTGTCTTCGGTGAAAATAAAACCTCAGCTTACCCATTTGTCCTGTGTTTAGAAAGTTTTATGGTTTCCAACTGTGGTTTAACTCTCAGTGCAAAGTGTTATCTCCTGGTGAGATTTGCCACTGCCTTTATATCTCTACGAGAATTATTTAGATTTGTGCGTTATAATGTTATGTCCATGTAGCAAAAGAATGTCTATAAATAGATGTAAGAATTGTGATAAGAAACAAACAGCCCAAGAGAAAGAAGTCTTGTTGTAATTTCTCATTCTAGAAATTCATTCTTCAGTTACGCTACAGTACATTTATTGGCAAAGTCATTGGGAAGCGGGCAGTGAGAGGGAAGCAGTACACTGACATGCTAGYTTTTTCATTGCTGTGGGGTGTGTATATATATTATATGTATATTTTTCATATATATTATATATATAAAAAATTAATCCATTCCCATTTTGTTCCGGTTCTGTCCTTTTCCCTCTTTGGTCCTCGCTGCACTTCTTAGGCATGTGGGCAATTTTATCCCATCCTCTTGATGCGGGCGTCCGGGTTTCTCTTGCTTTGCCGAGGCTGCCGCTGCCTACGCAGCGCTTTGCGCGTACTCCTGGGAGTCGCTCTGCGGCGCACAGACGTGGAGTAAGGATCAAAGATGCTCGGCAGTCCCTTTCACTCTCCCCCGCAGCTTCGCACTCACCCCCCCGCCGGCAGGTAGTACCGGGGCTCTCGCTGTTTGGGGTCGTTGCTGCCGTTGTGCCKCCCGATGATCAAAGCGGTGCTGTGGGAAATGGAGGGGGTGCCTGTGAGTGTCGTAAGTCTAAATAAGAAACACATATTTAAGAGGAAAAAAAAACTCTGAGGGAATCTTAATTTTTTTTTTTCACATTAGCAGATGAAGGAGCTCCTGAAACCTTTTATGACTCTGTTTCTGATGAAATGTTTGATGACCGTGAGCTAATTCTGGATTTACACTGCAACCACAGTACTTGTGCTTGTAAGATGAGGGAGATCTTTTCCCTAAGGAAAAACGTGAGATTTCTAAAGAAAAGTTTCGTTTTACGAGTTGCAGGAAGACAGGGACGGCTGGGTTGGTTGCTGGCTAATGAGAAATTCCCTTTACGGTTTTGTGAAATAAGGCRTCTATCTCTTGTCTCGTCCTTCCCCCAAACAGGGATGTTAGTGAATAGACCTGACGTGATGTCCTGGCCTYCGTGAGAGGGAGTTTGCTCGGACTTCTGTAGGAATGAGTTCTTTCGTCAGGAGACCACAAAACCCRCCTCCCGTCTGCTGTAACGGAACAGTATGGCTGAATCCCATTGCATCGCTGCTCCTGCCTTGATATTGTAATTCCAGCTAATGAATGCGACTGTCACACTAATAGTTTGACTTGCTTCCCGTGACGCCTAGTGTTGTCTACCAAAGAATGTCCCTCGATTGCCTGAGTTCTGTTGGTAATGGCCARCTTGAAGTTTTTAATCAGTGTCAGGTCTAATTTGAAGTAGCTATTGATTAAACCTTAAACCCAATTTAATTCAACATAGAAATGTTTAATTTTATTTCTCAGTATTTTTTCTGGCAAGGGAAGGAATCCATCTTCAATCTTTTCTGGATGAGTAAGGTTGCAAGTGCTATTCTACAAATTGCTAAACCATTATAATTGGATTTTCTTACTGAAATTTAAGTTGAGCTTTGTGTGTGTGTATGTGCTTATGAACACACGCTTCTGATCAGAAACAAACTCACGTTATGATTTTCTAAATAGTAATTGCAGCTTAAACTCAGTGCCATAGTTTTGTATTGGCTTCTTCAAAGCAAAAACCTTGACAGGTAGTCCCAGGATGGGGGAAAAAGGCTCTGGAAGAAGTAGTGTAGAMGTGGCAATCACTGCCTGTGAAAATTTCCCTTGTGAAACAGCTGTGAAAATCCTTTRGTGCCTCGAATTCCGTGTTACAGGGCAGGAAGCTTTGATTAGATTTTTTTTTTTTTGGTGAGACCAGTATTTGTTCTTCATGCTATTTAGCCCTGTTAAGGGAGGGTAAATTGTTTTATTTTGTGATGTTCACATCTAATCCGTTTATCTTGCACCGGAAAGTGTTGTATTAGTTCTTTTTCAGCTCTAAGTCGTGGTGGATAAAGTACATGAGAGTTCCTTTGTTGCCAGGTTTATCTGCTTACAACTTCATATAATTAAAAGCTAATTTATTTTTTAAGATTTTACTGCGTATATACAGTTATGCGTAGAGAAACTATAAACCACCCATGAACAAGAAAGCTCAGGGAGAAATCTGTGGTTAGTTTTGCCTAGAAATTACTTTGAAATGACAGTTTAGCAATTATTCCGCCTTGTTTGGGGGGGAAAAAGTCACCCAGGGTGACTGCCAGTAGGGAGAGAAAGTACATACAGGTAATCCATATAAGATCAGAGCCAATTTCCAATGTATAAATTAGCTAAAGAGTGTTAAGATTAAAAAAAGAAAAGTAATTCTCCAGCAATGAGAAAAATATGTCCATGAGTCAACAGATGGCTGCTAATCTGGTTTTGTGAGTCTTTCGTYTGTACTTTCATATAACAAAAGGAACAATTAAAATTTGTTGCTATTTCCCCTTTGCTGCTGTTTCTCCCATGAAAGTTGGGGTTGGATTCCCCCCTCGCTTTCAGCGCTGCCGTGGCTGTGTAATGCCAGTCCCTGTTCTCACGGCTAGCTGGAGCAGAGGCAGGACCCGGCTTGGGAGTATGCCTCGATTCAAATTAGCTTAGCTAAGCTCAGGGCAGGAGGGGAGATCTCTTTGGTCACGTTGCCAGATAAATGTAAGTTGGCGTTTGCAAAACGCGTCCTCGCTGCGGAGCATCTTGGTATATTTTGGGAAATTCCACTTAGAATTATCTTTTCTAACCATTTGCAGGCTGGTGTTTCTGAAGGCAGCTACAATGAACCTCAGTAACTCACCAGGCTTTTTATTCATTACTTGTATTGTGGCCGTGCACGTTGGAAGCCTGATGAGGTGCAGCTGTAACTCAAGAAATGCTTATAGCCCTTTCTTTGCTAGCTTGCCGTTTTACTAACTTCTTTCTAATTGTTGAACCCTCAATTTCCCCATTTGCCAAAGCAATAGCAACCACCATGAGATTCTTACGCACAGGTTTGCTCCTAAAATTAAAAATTTACTGCTGTCATAGCTTTGATAGAGGGTAATCAATGCAGGGAAACCTCTGGTCTCTGCCAGCGCTCAAGAGCTGTTGGAGCCTGTCTTCATAGGTGGGCTGTGGATCGCTCCCAGGAGCCACGTTCGAGACAGACCAGCAGTTTGCTTTGCTTTACACTGTTACTGTTCAGCAAAAAATGCTGTTCTTCACGTTAATTTATCAGATTGGCAGTTAGTTGTTTGTGGTCTTAACTAGGAATGAGCGATGCATGGGTAGGAACGTTATCTATATATGTGTGTGCCAGGTGAAGCCTGCYGTATGTGACAGAACAGCCACGGGTACAAAGGGAGGATTTTTGATTCAAACACCAGCAGCAAAGCACCCGTGTGTAAGAAGAGAAGAAAATGTGAATGCTCAGTAGAGGTATATTTGTCSAACTCATTTAAATGGAAGTGGCTTACTCTTGTTAATCTGAAAATGGATTAAGCTTCTCTACGTCTGGAGGTGTACCAAAGGGGCAGAAAAGCTGCTGGAGAGAAGGGATTGCATCTGGAGGTTGTGTAAGTGGTTTTGGCTGTTGACCTGGTTAGTTCTTTATACTTAGTACTGACTTTTATTTATAGACATGAATGTAGACATTCATACACATGAATCTTTGAAGACGTCCTTTATTCAGAGAACTTCCAAAGACTTTGATTTTCAGAAAGATAAACCTCCTTCTTGTTGACACGCTGTTTCGTGTGGACTGTAGTCTGCTTTGGAGTAGGGCAGTTAATATGAGGAGATAAGATTGTAAAATAGAAGTCAGCTCCTTAGTGTTAAAATAATTGAAAACAAACTTCAGTTCCTGGCAGCACTGCTGTCAGCTTGGGATAGTGCATTACTAGAGAGGCTCCCAAAATATCACTCTACTAAGTGTAAAAAACCTGATTTTATTTATAGAAAAATTGATAAGAGATTTTTATTTCCTTTATTTATGTCTTCAAGTGACTTTGAATACTAGTAAATGCTTAARCAGTTCGTATAAAAGAATGGAGAATCCCAGTGTTGTTTGGCAGGTATTGTTCTCATTTTTTTTTTCCTAGTAATGAATTTGCAGGCTGTCTTGGAAGTCAGCCCTGATGAGACCTCACCGCCTTCCCATCGTATCTTCTCCCAGGGAGTCTGCAGGGCAGCTGGCATGCAGCTTTTCCCCCAGACCTTTGAAAATGGGGAYGGTGAGGGTGCTTATTTGAAGATTTTGATTGGCGTGGCTTATCTTTTAAAAATACATGGCTATTTCACATTTTTAAAGTATGTCAAGGCAAGGATAAGCACGCTCCTAGTTTTCCTGTAAATACCCTAAATAATGTAGCAGTGATAGGTTAAACTCGGAGGTATTTAGTCCTCGTGTGGTATGCGCTTTGGGAAAGTACGTCCTATTTAACCACAGAAGATGCATATTTCTCATAGATCAGTCTTTCATCAGTTCTGCTTTTCCTTCGGCAGCTCGTCTCAGGACAGTTCCCCCGGGTACCCGCAGGCGGATCGCRACCCTCGCTGGCAGCAGGGTCCACCCCGTGAAGTGGCTGTAACTCAATTTTCTGATTTAATAGTGCGAGGCTGTTCAAGCATGAAATTGCTTCCTTCATGTAGAGCCGTCCCCTTTGCCTGGCAAGTCAAGGCTCAGGAACGGGCGGTTACTGTGATTGCTGCTGTTGGCCCAACCTGTTGTTGTGAGGAACAAAGTTCAGCKTTCGTATATGCCTGTAAGGGAAATGTGGGAATGAGTCTCTAGATTCAATTGAGAAGTGAGAAGAGCCTGCAAAATTATATTCAGCAGCAAGAAACAAACTGATCACRGTTTCTTTACTAAAACAAGAGTCCTGAATGACTAAACCATGTGTGTGTTTGGTTGGTTTTTTGTTTGTTGTTGTTGTTTGGTTTTTTGTTTTTTTTTTTTTTTTTTTAATGTCGATGGGCAATGAGACAAGCAAATGCCATCTCGGCCATGCAGCCTGTTAGATGATGCTYCTCCAACCAGGCCATCAATATAAGCTCATTTCTGCAGGCMGCTGAGCAGTGGGCATGGGCAGTCAAAGCATTAAAGATCCTTGGTTCAGTTTTTATCAGCAGGGACGTAGAGGGCTTTGGCATCGCAGGGTGCCTCCTATTAACTCCAAGAAGAAATAAAGACCAGTGAAAACCATCCGTCCGAGGCAGTCCTGGCCCTGCAGTAGAAGCTCTGGCCACCACCCAGGTGGGTGTCTGTTCTGCTCTATCTGGTCGTGGTGGATGTAACACTGGGAAAATTCTAGTTTGGGGTATCTGTCCCACTCTGCTGGCAGYGTGGTCTTGGTTTTTGAAACTGCTTGTGGCATGTAGAGAAAATTCACTTTGTTGCAAAAGAGTAATCCGAAATAGTTGTGAGAATGTCAGGAAATAAGCCTGTGCAGGTAATTCATGCTTCTGTTTTATGTCTTCCCTGATGGAAGCTGTCCTCCAACTTGGTTATGTGCATTCATTCAGAGAAATCGGCTACTCTCTACCTTATCCCATAAACTCCATTAAAAAGTTATGCATTATTGTTGCAAGTAACAACGCGATTAAAAAAAAGTCATTTCCCAGTAATTCATGTGGTAATGTGTGCAGGCTGGAAAAAGCACGTTGAATTTTGAAATCTGTATTTGGAGACTTCGAGAAGTCTACTGGCTTACTGCTCTTGACTTGCTTTGTAGTACAGTACTAATCCTCGTGAACTTAGGGAATGAGCTGACCGGCCGTTCGTTCGGAGTAGGTGGATGTGTGGGGACGGCGGCACAGTGAGTTGCAGAATTTCACCCCTTAGCTGGGGGCTCCGGAGCTGTGTGAAAGCAGAAGCGTGTGAAAATGACTTCTTTGTTTCTTATATCTTTTATTGCAGGTATGAAAAAGAGATTTGGGGATTCAAAGTTCAAGTAGAGGAAATTTGAGGTTATCTTGGCGAATTTCAAGGAAGATTCAGCAGTGATATAATAAAAAAATGGCACTGGAAATGGAACGACATTAATGATAAAAAAACATCCAGGAAAACCTTATCAGATCTGATCTGTAATTTCTATTACAGAGCTTTGATTTTTATTGGAARAAGTGGAGAAAGTACAAAGGGGCCTCTAGTATTGTCTTCTGAAAAAGAAGTAGTCCCCTCTACACTATGTTGTTTGCTTTTAATAATACRGTGCTGTATTATTGTGTTCTTCCTCAAACATGAAAGGAATTTTGAGCATTTAGTAAATGACTGCTGAAGTAACTTCTGAAATATTAAAATGGAGTTTGGGGYTGAACATCCCCAAGGAAGAGTTGATATTCAAGGCTATACCCAAAGCTTTACGAACAGTGATAGCTGAAGGTGTGAGTGAAGGGTCTTTGCTCCCACAAGCTGCAAACCTATTTATACTCTGTAATGAAATGCCAAAGAACAATTTTTATGAGGTATTTTCACATCCATCATCTGCTGGATATAAGAATTGGTTAGCTTAGGAGTATTTTGATGCAGTAAAATTCAGTAAGGCAATGTAGATGCAGTTCTGGCACAGTTCTACTTTCCTCTAAGTGAAATAAATTCCTGTTCAATTATTTGCTATTTACCTTTCATTTGCATAAATTTCAGTTTAAAAGATGAACTGGTGCAATTTAAGTAAATTTTTTAAAGTAGAGTTTAAAGCTGTGTGCTGCAGCAGAATCTATTCCAGGATAATGTTGTGTCTCCGGGCTGAGAGTGATAGTTCTCCATGGAGCTGTCAGGCACAGGCTCTTCTGCAGCTCCTGCGGAGCCGAGTTGCATGGCGTCGTGGCGAAGGGGAAGCACAACGGCTCAGGCTTAAATTAATGCTGTTCCGGCAGGGAATTCAAACACTCAAACAGTCTTTTCTTCTGTTCATAATACCGTACCATATATTTCATTTTTGCACTTTCAGTTTCCCTAAGTAACTTACRGATTTTTATTTAAGCTAGGTAGGAGGAGACTATTTCAGGCAATAGGATTCTCGTAGTACAAGAGTTATCACTTACTCTAGAAATAAATTATTGCTTACTGGGGGTAGTTAACTTATCCTCCAATGTGTGATCTTTAGAAAGCAAAACCAAAACCCAAAAGCGAGCAGTGGTGATCTGCGTATGGCACAATTAGCAGTTTTGAAGGGGAAGTTTGTGATATGGAAGCRTTTTCTAAATGTGGTTTTCCGTAACAGTGCTGGCCAAAGGCCTGGCTTTGGAGAGGTCTGCAGGATGTTTTAGCAGCTCTGATGGCTGGAGTTACGCCAGCGCTGCATTTGGCTTCCCGTGGGGTACTCCATGTCTCAAAACCACTTTAGCAAAGAGAGGCGGGGGTTTTGGTTGCCATTCTCTGTGGAGGGAAACCAGAAACGGCCTTCCGTTACTACTGAACGTTAAATAAGCTGTTGTTTTACCGGAATGTTTTTTTAAATTAGGTGCACCTYTCCTTATGTTTTTAAATCCTGTTCAAGATTAGAGGAAGATGGAAATACTTTGAGTATTTCTGTGGATACCAACACTATCCCACTGGAATAATGCGATACACAAGTGCGCTCTCAAAAGCACACAGCAGAGCATAAATAACATTCGTTATGTGCTATTAGCATAGCGTAAAGCATCATAATGTGCCTTGGCATAACATCAATATGCATTGATATGATTTGGCATCTTGTGAGGTATCTGAACGCCGTGGTGGCATGTTTCAGGTCTAGAGGGAGRTAAAGAAACATGACCAGCTGCCAGCTTCGCTGAGCAGTGATGCCTTCATCTCCGCAACGGTGAGTGATACCTAAGCATCGAGGCTGTGCATGCTGACCTGCTCTCAGGGGTTACTGGCATGGGGGTAATGAGAAATGGCAGATTTCGGGCTTTCTGCATTTCGTAATAACAAGGGGTATGCCTGAATTTCAGCTCTTGCGCCACAACGCTATGGGGTGTCGTTGGAGAAATGCTGCGAGTGAACACACGGGTAGATGCCCAGGATGCCAGCGTTGGTGACTGGTGCTGATGGGAACATCTCAGGCTGTTACTGAGTGTTTCTCGAGGGCATCCAGCGGCTCAGGGGATACCACTGACTGCTGAAGAAATGCTTCCCGAGGCAGGAGGGCATGTGGCTGCGCGGGGACAGTGCGCTGTGAGGTCCCAGGGATGGCTTCTTCTTGAGCCTCGAGCTGTGGTTCTTCATACGGCAAAACTGGTGTCGGTGTGGGATACTGTGGAGCCTTCCGAGAGGGAAAGGTGCCTTTCCTGAACTGACGAGCTAGAGGCATTTTTTAAATGCCTCATTGCAATGGGAGCAGTATGATACAGAAAATGCACCGTTACAGAGCAATTAATCCACACCAGCCATCAGCTGTGAGATTTAAACACCAGAATAACCTAGAGGTAGTCTGTCATGATAAGCAGTTTCATAATCTTTTTCAGGGTGTCTCTTGCCATCTGTTTTCATTGGGAAGGTGCTGGGAGTGGGGAGGAGGATGAAGGATGGTGACAGGCAATTACCGATGGTGCAGCAAGGTCTACCCTTGTCTGGTCTCTTGTCTGTTGAAACTGTTGATCCTTTCAGGTCATCTCTCCGCTTGCTTTTCAGAGAAAACTTCGGTGGCACTAATCAAGATACGATCATGAACTTTTGGAAGGCTTTTTGACAGTATTGTGCAGCTGAGCTGGAGTGCTTTGCCACAGGGACAGCTTTCAAAATGAAATCCCTGAATTCGGAGGCATCAAGGCGTAGTTGAGGTTGTCCAACGTCTACCACTTTCTCTCTCCAGTCGAGGTGGCACAAGGCACTCCCGCAGCACCCTGCCCGAGGCTGCCGCCCTCCCCTGCCTCAGCCTCTGCTGACCGAGAGCCCTACTTTAAAAATGTTAGCGTTTAAGTTGTCCTAGAAATACTTGAGTTTCCCTGAGCTCATTTGAGAACTGGTAGATGTTTTCCTAAGAATTGGCATGTGAGATATTACTCCAAATAAGAACACGTTTACATACGTGGAGTTGTTTTAGTACGTGTGATAAGCGGGTTAAAGGTGAACCCTTCCATCTTGCGTGAAATTATTCTTGATCATTCTTCAAAAATAACATCTGTGAACGTGACGCTAAATTAAGAYGGTAAAACAACTGCGAAGTATAAAGTTCACTGGAAGGTAACCGCACCTATAAAAAGATGAATTTATTGATTTAATTCACTTTATAACTTCTCATGTTTTGGCAGTTYGCTTAACTGCAGCGTTGCCATTTTTAACAGGCAGTTTTGCAGAGGATCTTGCTGCATAATGATAAATTCACCACTTCTGCTTACACCCCTCTTTGGTATGGGTCTTTATGTGCATTACTGCGAAATTAGGAGTGAGGTTTTTCTCACGTCTTGATACTGCTTTCCGTGTTTGAGCTGTGAGCTGGCACCGTGTCCAGCCGACCGTGGTGGAGGCGGGCTGTGGGTCTGGGGGTGGTGGCAGCGGGTGGGCTGTGGTCGCGGGAGCTGACGTTGGCCGCCAGCGCCCGGGAGATGTGATGCACCAAGGTCGTTGCTGGGGTGAGCTGCAAA
>JASVER010000185.1:367473-400184 GCA_030449065.1 Oceanodroma leucorhoa | reverse complement strand
GATGATCTTAGAGGTCTTTTCCAACCTTAATGATTCTATGATTCTATGATTCTATGATTCTATGACCTCCCGGCACCGCATCCGGCTCGCAGCGGGGAGTTAATGAGGTGGTAGGTAACATTCGAGACGGTCATACTAGCTGGAAAGAAATACAGCAGCAGGCTGTGATATCGCGTAGCAGGTTTTTAAACTGGACTAATTTTACAATGCGAGGTTTCGATGGGAAGAGAGACGGGAACTGAGAAGCGAAACAGAAACAAGGGCAAAAAGAGAAATGACATGTCACTAAGGCAAAGAAGRAGTGAGGAGCTTGCTTACATTTCTTTCAGATGTTATCTACTTMCTGCAGATATTAGTGGTTTTGCACAATCATAGATACTTTATAATGCTGGAAATCATGATTCCAGTGCAATCTAGTGTTGCATCAGTATATTCAAGAATATTGTTCATCATAAATAGTAAATACCTTTCTGTGAGCAGAGAGACCTTGCTAACCCACAGGGATAAGTTAAGGTTTCATATGTGCATATATGTAGGTTTTTATGTATGTATAGATAAATAAAACTATATACATACATACTTACAAAAATRTATACAAACCTATAAATGTTAGATACCTGAATAAATATACTGCCACTGTTGCGCATGTAATATTAATCAGAACATAAATATGAATTAAAGGCAGAGACAGATGCAGTGTGTGGCAAGTCAAGAGTTTATTAATTTAGGGCTGGGAAATGGCGCATTCACCCCCGTTCTCTTCCCATCTCTGTCCTTCGCTTCCCCTATCTCCGATTGCTGAAGACCGCAGCGTGCGCTGTTACGTTTCTCAGTCTGCCTACGCCTGGAATTTGGGATCCCCTCTCGGTATGCTGACCAACAGCTCCTCCATTTCACTCGATTTCCAGGCTGTTCCATCTTTCTCTTACCCTAACCTGGCTCTGACCCTCCTCTCCAAGACACCTGCCTTGCCTCGCCGCGGGTGGGAGCGCAGCCCCGGGGGCACATCGTCCTGCCTGGCACACACATCACTGCTCCCCAGCAAAAGTGCCAGTCCTGCAACAGGCTGGTTTCCAGTGCCCCGCTGGCACTGGAGTGTACGGTAAATCTGGGCTCATGGAGGAACCACACCAGTGATCTGCATCACCAGCCGTTSCTTTATGGGTGTTAATCTTTTGTGTTTTCACTAAAGCAAAGCAATAAAAGGTAATGACTAAATAATCATGGAAATCCCTCAAGTCATATAAACTACAAACACTTAACACAGTTGTATACATTCCCAAATGCATCATATAAAAAATGCTACATAATAAATTGTATGTAATAGTTATATTCTCATTTTTTCCTCTCCAAATACTTTGCTTTCATGCATGATTTTTTGCCTTGAGTTACTTCCCTGAGAGCTTCAACACAATTCTGGAAGGGATAAAATCACGGTGCAACCCTTCACGCTCACGTAATTTGCACGCAGCTGATGGCAAGGATGGTAAATAGGTAGAGTCGCACTCTGTTTCCATGTTATTCATCTTGGAAAATGTGTTTTTCTCACATTTAAACAGCTGTATTTCCTYCATGTGTATTCATAAAGTAACATCTGATGACGGCATGAGAAAAACCAATGTTTCTGGGAAGGTATTTCCAGTGTCAGTGTATGTTGAACAATCAGTATGCATTGTAAATAGTGCAGGGGTGGCGGAGAGGGAGCCCGTGTCTTTGATAGCGTGCGAGTAGCGGATGACTTATTTATCACTTCTCCCGCGTGTGGTGTATTTTTGCATTAGAAAAAACGCAGCGTGAGTCACTGTCATCATTTCAGTAAAGGGACGTGAAAGGTTTTCCTCTTCCGTGCGCTTACAAACACTTCCAAGTGAGCAGAGTGTTGGGCGGGTGCCTGTTTGGGGCTGAAGCACCGTCCGAGGTGTGCCGCAAGGGCAGGACGGACGTCGGGAAGGACACGGGGCGCAGAGAGCCCAAATCCCCGGGACGTTACCCCTCTCGCAGGGTGCACTCCGCCAAGGTACTCGGCCCAGAAGAGGGTCCCTGGGTAGGTGCTCTTGGACACGGGGGGGATGCGAGAGCTGATCTGCAGCGGCAAGCTGTGGGTTTGGGGCTGCAGTCGTCGAGGGAAGGCAGAGGAGCGCCAGCGGCCGTCGGCTCGCTGTGGCTGGGCAGGTTTCGGTACGCCGGGTCTCTCCCGACYGTGCCCTTCTCCTGCTGGTCTTGCACCATCTCTGGCATCTCCCCGGCCATCCACTGACCGTGCAGAAAAACTGGCCGAGAGGTGGGCTTGGGGGCATCTTACAGAGATGTAATGAGCATCGGGTTCGGAGCGTGGCCGTACGCAGCCAGGAGCGAGGYGGGGGGGCAGGGTACAAATTAGTCACATTTGTATGGATTGTGATTGTTTTCCATTGCACATCTTGTAAATGGCAATGGGAATTACTTTAAGAGCAAGAATAGTGATTATACACATTGTTTAACTTTTAAAGTGAATCAAATGCTCATGAGGATTGCTTTGAGTGAGTTTAGTGAAAATTAATGTCTCGCTTTTGCCAGAGAACAAAGGCATGTCGGTAAAAGCGTAACCTTCTCATCCAGAGCACTCCCAGCCTCACACCAGTCGGTATTTCAGTCTCTCTATCTCCTGCTGGCCTCCTTACTTCATCTCCATCATCTTCAACTACCAGGCTGGACATGGCAGGTATCCCGTGGAGCGGTGCCGGTGCTGTTTGCTGGGAAATGCTGAAATAGGACCCAGGACACCGGTGCGTGTGTAAGTGTGTAAATGGAGCGCTGTGCCTCATCGGTGGGAAATAAAGCGGCAGCTCTCTGGTGTTAGGTGTGTAACAGTTGTGTCAACAAGCTGAGGATGTTTTTTTTGTTTAATTCAAGCAATAAATGTTTTCACCATGGGCCTGATGGTTCTGGACTCGAGTMATCCCAATGACCAGTGCAGGAGTCAGCTGCGTTACGCACACRCTCATCAATTAACAAGCTCTAATGACTTGCTGTCTGTGCACAGTTTGCCAGCTCCAGAGCAGTTGCTTTTTKAAAAATTGGTCCTTAAGTCACTGTCTTCCTGTGGTGAAAACTTTCCAAGGGAGAGAGGAAGGAATACTCTGTAAGAAATAAAATGTAACGCAGCATGAAGTATGCCTTGAGCTTCTGCCCTGCAATGTTACTGATCTTTAAGGTGAGGTTGATGTATTGCTGCCCTATGACACTTTGTGATTCTCTTGCGGCCGAAGCGGCCAGAATCAGCATATTGCCCAAATAACTTAGGTTGTCATAATCTATGTTGTGCTCACGGCTTTAGAAGAAGCCCAAACCTGTACCTGTATGATAGCTAAAACACAAATTTAAACARCCCAATAAAATATCTAAAAATCCCAGCAGATCTCATTCCTGGTGTCAGAGCGGGGACTGCGAGTGCCCGTTGTTCACGGTGCTGATGCCTAGTTGACATCTTGCCCTTGGCCTCTGTTTTGCAAAACCAACTCTCCACTAGCGCAAGTGGGTTTCCAGAAGCTCCCCCCAAGCAGAAATAAGTTAAATTTGTTGTGGAGCTGCTCCTTTTGGAGTGCCTGTCTGTTTTTCTGACTCTCTAGAGTTTTCTGCGTGTTGTGGAGGTCAGCGCAGGGCACAGCTTGCCATCCAGACTGGATTAAACCTTGCTGGGTTAAGTGCTGCAATAACGTCTAATAAACTATGGGTACGCAATGATTTAAKGCTATAATATAGACAAACTACCAGCATTTACATTTTCTGCTGAAGCCAAATGACCCAAATTAAACAAAGTGAATAGATTTAATTTAGTCTCTGATGAGCAGATGTGATATCAACAAATCCCTGTACATCGCTTGGTGTACCAGGGGAACTATACGTAGCAGACCTACAGAATGAACTGATTTGGAATTGAATAATCCTCCTCCACAGAGGATAATCCCACCATGAAATTGTCTGTGAAAGTAAGGAGGGACGTGCAGCAGAGTCTTTTGGTGTGGATAGAGACAAATGTGATAAAAAGAGAAGGATTCCTCACTTTATGGTACAGTATCTCATGTAAGGTCAGTGTGAAAATTTTGAAGAAGGACATATAGTAAAGATGCTGTTCATGGGTTTTTATGACCAGATTTACGATCATTTAGATCGGTCTGTCTGCTGCAAAACATGGGACACACGACTTCTTCAGGAGCGTCGTCAGCTCTTCTAGCCCTTAGCTTCTCTGGTACAGTAAGAGACCTTGGAGAATAATGAGAGTAGTAGTACAAACACTGAAGACCCTGGCAAATACTACATGAAGATAAACATTCCCTTCCTTAATATTGCATTTGCACTACAAAATTGGTGTTAAACTGCAAACAAGGAAATACCTTTTTGTCTCATTTCACTGCTGACGTGCATCTCTGAATATTTTAAAACAGCTTTGTATATGCTTTGAAATATGATGTTAAGCTCTGGAAGACAACTCAACGTAAACAGCACTGAGCTTTGTACTACAGCCTCTCTGCTTTTCAGTCTTTGATCTCTGACTTTCAGATGCCAGGGTTGACACGAGACGCCTTCCAAGGACAATTACGTGTGCGAGGAAAACTTTTACTGTGCCTTGGAAACAAATAAATGCAAAATGTCCTTTTTTGGACAGAGTCCTGCTGGGCTCACCCTTCTTTAGACACCTCTGGGTAAACAGAGGATGTCGTTGTGGATGATAACTARTAAAGGACTTGCTTGTCTGAACTCTGGGAACTAACTTGTAATTGATGGATAGTTGTATAATTAATTGGGTCGCTGAAGTTGTGAAGGTGGGATGGCTACCAGCAAACTTCAGTGGTCCTCATCAAATTGATGTCAGGACTGGGGGATGTGTGTGTATGTATTTTTATATMTATATAGTCACTATTAGCATCGGACTTTCTGCTGTCAGATCTCGTTACCAWTGACTTATATTTGTGCATATATATACGTGTATATATGTATGTGTGTATCTATACACATATTACATATAGATGTGTGTACACACACATATATATAGGTCATTGTGTATATATATGTACACCATGAACCTTTTACCTATGCCATAAAAATCAGTGATATTCGGTATTCTTCTGTATTCTCTCCTCACATTGTACTTTGAAAGCTGTGGTCAAGATGCTGTTTTATCTATTTTTCTTTAAATGTCAGTGAGGCAGAAGAAAAGGTTAAAGAGAGTTTTGTTATGGTAGATGGTGTTTAAGAAAGAAACTGTATGGACAAGCTGGCTTTTCTTCAGGAACCTTATTCATTYGTTCTCTTGGCCTTTGATAGAGAAGTTTTCTGTAAGGAGGAGGCTACTCCTGAACAAGCCCTGCGTTGGGACTGGTTGATTTTTCACATAACACAGACAAAAGTGATRTGCTGAGCCCGTGTCACAGCCAGAGAATATAGGGTATGTAAATGCTGATGAATAACTCACTAATTTAGAATTTTTTTAGGGAAGCTTCAAATTTGTGGTATTACAAAGAAGATGCGCTAAAAAGCTATACCTAATTTCTTCTCACTTTACGGGCAGTTTAATTCGCTAGTGCGTGTGTGTCGCTGCTGAAGAAAGTACGTACACGCTCACCCTCCCTGAACCGGGGTCACAGTGGTGACAGCAGAGCCAGAAAATCATATGATAGCGAAATAGCAAAAAAAACCCAGTAGAAGTTATTTTCAGTCACAATGGTTAAAAATCAATATTAAGTGTGTTTAAGTGACGTGGCTTGACCTGTGTTGACAGGTTGATGTAGGCCTGTTTGTATTTTTGAAATGTGTCCGAGATCTGGAACAAATATACAGAATTTTGGGTTGTCTTTGCAAATAGCTTGAATTTTTTTCCACAAAATCAATAATGTTTGGTATCTGTTGCTTACTTTGCCTTAATTTCTATATTTTCCAAAAGTAGGTGAAATTATTGACCTCTCGTTCTTCYGTTGAATGGGCATATAGAGTGTTCTAGAAAATACTGATTTTTTTCTTATTTTTGAGAAACCACCAAAGATGGGAWGGTCTCGGGGGCGTGTGTACTTGAAACCATAGAATTTGGGATTTTTCWCAATAAAGGACTTATTTGACCTAAGTGTAACCGCTCGGTACACTTTACATTAGTTGCCCCATGCCCTGTGTGCAGCTAAGAGTTTTCTGTTTGCCGTGTCGGGACACGTTGACGCCGAGGCTGCTGGATGCTGATTTCTCGGCATGCCGAGCGGGAGCGGGGAGCCCGGGAGCCCGCGGGAGCTGTGAACGAGCGGTGCGCGTTCCTCTGGATGCTCCGCTGTATTTTCTTAGCAAGAAAACAGGATTTGAAATTCCCTCTGCCTTTGGGCTTCTGGCTTGGGAGCTTGAAGTAACCGGTTTGAAATGTACCCTGCTCAACAGGCTTGAAGCCCCTTTCCCAGGCTGTCCCGCTGGTAGRGCTCTTTAGGGATTTTCTTAAAGATTAACCTCCCTTTTCTTCTGTTTTTATTCTGTATTTTTTGGCAGGTGCAAGACAAAAGTCTACCCTGACGAGCTGCCCAACACAAGCGTAGTTATCGTGTTTCACAACGAAGCCTGGAGCACTCTGCTTCGGACCGTCTACAGCGTTATCAATCGCTCGCCGCACCGCCTGCTTTCCGAAATCATCCTGGTGGACGATGCCAGCGAGAGAGGTGGGTCTGGGGAGAGAGGGGCCCCATCCCGCGTGTTGTGTTAGTGCTGCGTTCCAGGATCCTGCGGAAGGGGCTGTGAAGGGCAGCTCCCTTCCGTCGGCGCCGAGCCGGACCCGCGCCTCGCGCCGAGCATCTCGGGTGGCTGCTGGGGCCGGCAGCGAGTGGGCTCCAGTAGGTATGGGCAGGGTAAAGTAGGCTTTCGGGTGGTAACGGAGCCAAAGGCTGGTTATCGGGTTGTAAGTGGTATATACGGTGCTCCTATCCATAATTTCATTAGTGCTTTTTTGCACTGTCGGTTTATCATTTCGTATTACTGTAAAAGGCAGTCCTTTTTCACATTTCTCTCTGTCTCTCTCTTGCTGTCTCTCAACCCCCCCCTTTTCTGTGTTTCAGGTTTTCCTGACTGTCCAGACTGAGCCAATTTCCTTGTATTTCTTGTATTTGTGGTTCATTTCTTCTAGTCTTGCCTTTTTTCTTCTTTTTTTTTTTTTTTTTTTTTTTTTTACCCAGGGTTTAGAAAGAAAACTGCATGTGGAACTGATATTACCTGGAAAAGGAATCCCGTTGCATTCTACAAATGGAATCAATGGAATGATAAATTTTCCTGGAGTAGCCAAATGTAGATAATGGCAAATACATCATATAGCTGCAACTGTTCAAGAGACAGAGGGTGCAAGCTAAGCCGTCCTTTATTTCTGCCCCATGTAGCATTAACATAACTCTAATTACTCTCCTGGATTTCCCTGCTTCAGAAAACAAGGCTTAATGTTCCTCTGTGCCAGAAGGTGAAGGAAGACTTTAGCACAAGTAACTACAATTTTTCCTAAAARCAAAGTTTTGGATTCCTGAAGGGCTCAAATGGTGAAATTCATTAAAAATAGCCATATTTGTATTTAACCATAGGCAAATTAGCAAAAGTGTAATCATTTTGCACTCATTATTGATTGCTGGTTTATTTCAAGGAAATCATGACGTATTTAAAATTCCTGTGGTGTTTTCATAGATGCTCTGGCAGGTGTGTGTGTATGCATGGGCTGGTTTCCGTGGGGCTGCAGTGAGCAGAGTGCCGGTGTGAACCTCCGTAGCTCAGCTCTCAGTCTTCACAGAAACTCTAAATATGTCAAAATGCATTTCCCGTGTTACGGCAGTGTTCGTGCGTGGCAGTCCTTGGAGGGCCGAGCGTGACGCATAAACTCTGCGGCTGTATTTGGAGTTGCTGAACCTAGCTAAAAACAATGTTTTTCTTCTGTTTTTTTTTTTTCCCAATTATCTTTGCAGAGTTTTTGAAGGCCTCATTAGAGAATTACGTGAAAAATCTGGAGGTCTCAATAAAAATCATTCGGATGGAGCAGAGGTCGGGACTGATCCGCGCGCGGCTCCGAGGGGCAGCAGCCTCTAAAGGGCAGGTGATAACGTTCCTGGACGCGCACTGCGAGTGCACCCTGGGCTGGCTGGAGCCGCTGCTGGCCAGGATAAAGGAGGACAGGTGAGGGTGGCTCTCCTGCGTCCGGGTGCAGGGGACCTGCCTCCTGCCTCCAGGCCATTCCTTTGTTTCACTGTGCTGCTAAAAAATAGAAATGAAAACAATTCATTGATCTGAAAATGAAGATTTTTTTTTTTTTTTAATTTATCAGGAAGATAGAGTATTCTCTAATATTTTTATCAAAAYCTAATTTCTAAATAAATACACGATAGGCTTTTGATTCTTACAGCAGGATTTTTGTTGTTGACAGTCAGAATAATAACGCCAGTAATGATAACAGCTTGTGCCATTTACTTTCCCGGGGTCTAGGTGTCTCCCACCCTGATGGCCACCTTTGTCCCTTCTTTTTCCCAGGAATGACTTTTTGTCTGTGTGACCTCCGATACTCTGTGAAATTTGCACTTTTTTTTTCTTTCCTTTTTTCCCCCTTTTTCTTTTCGGTGGCTTTTTCCCTCCTTTTTTTTATTTTTTTTTATTGCAGTAGGCGATGCAATTTTCCCCTTTTTTGTGTACGAGTGCCTAAAGGCCCTGCAGGTGAGACCCGAAAACCGTGCTGTCCTCCCTGGCAGCGCTGCCGTGGTCCTTGCTCTGCTCGATGGAGGAGCAGCCGCGCAGGCGTGGGCAGCCCCGGCCTGCCGAAGGGCACACGTGGGAGAGGGGATTTGTTCGCATTTACGAAACGCGTGCACGTGTAGTAAAAAAAAAAAAACACCCCGCTGCTCAAGTCCTGCAGCCACGAGCAAAAATAGCCTCTGTCACGTCTGTCCTGACGCTGCCAGATTAGAGGGGTGTCCAGGAGGACTGTGCGTTGTGTAAGGAACTCGTCGGCGCGATGTCGGTAACGCTGCTGGGGTGARGCGTGCGGCTGCGGCTCCCGCCGCTCCGGGAGGATTTGGCAGAGGAGCGGCAGCCCCGGGCAGGGTCGGCTGTCGGCAGCKTTCAGCTCTTGGGAGCGCAGCGAGGAGTCGGTGTGTCCGAAAGGCCGCCGACGGCAGAAAAGGGGAATTTTGCACGGCCTCGTTCCTGAAAGAGAAGACCTGCACGGAGCGGTGGTAAATGGGGTTTGATGCAGAGAAGCCTCAAAATAAGTGCAGTATTCAGCATACTAACATGGAAAGATATTTTGTTTAAAAAAAGGCCATTTTTTTTCTTACAGGAAAACTGTTGTCTGCCCAATCATTGACGTGATCAGCGATGACACATTTGAATACATGGCTGGATCAGATATGACTTACGGGGGGTTTAACTGGAAACTTAACTTTCGCTGGTATCCGGTTCCCCAGAGAGAGATGGACAGGAGGAAAGGAGACAGGACCTTGCCTGTGAGGTAAGGAGAGTGCATCAAGAATACAATGCTATTTGACTCTACTGTGTACTTGCTTATGTAGATAATAATGCTTACTACMTAAGATTTTGCTGCAGTATCAGAGAACACGTCAGATAGTTGTGGCACACTGTTCAGGGTAGAGAAAACCAAAATCTGACCTATCCTTAATGCTGCAATGTAGTTATCAGAGCTGAGAAAACTCATTTATATCTTCTTTTCAACATTCAGTAAYTCAAAATATTGCTTTTTAAGTTCCCTCTGTTTGTTTTCTGCGAATAGCCTGTTGACCTTGTGTTTACAGGTGTTAGTTTTTTCATAATTTAAGGCAAATATTAGAACATATTTCTGAAATACACATTTTTGAACRTTGAACCCAAGTATTCAGTTATGATGATTTGCACTTAAAATGCATGCTTTTATTGCCTAGAAAATAAAATTGATGRCTGTGCACACTGAGTCAAAAATGATCTAAGAGTATGTCCTGAATTCCCGTGATCRTTCCTGACCTCTTTCATTTAATTGCTCAAACCACGGACTGTGACAAAACCTCTAAAAAATTTTAAATGAAGCTGAAACAGAACAAATTGAATAAATTACTTGCAATGGGTTATTTGCTCAGCTCTAATAGCTTCTGTGGTCTTCATGAAAAGTTAAAAAAAAAAAAAAAAGCTTTCACAAGTGGATGTAATGGTTCCAAACCTGTCTGAGAGACATGATGAAGTGGACAGAATTCCAGTCCTGCATACCCCCGATTGTGCGCAACAGGCAGATAAAGGGAGAGCCAACTCAGGGGACAGCAGTCACAGCACAGCTTTCTGAAACACTTCCAGGTAAGGCAGTGGATGGGCGAAGAAGAGCCTTTCAAAATTACGTAGGCTGGAAAATGGCCAAAATCTGTCACTTTATGTCCTTCAAAGCCTGCAGTCAGGGGAGGGATGGATTTTTTTAGGTTTTATTCTCGGGGAACGATCTCAGGAAGAGCAGGCAGGGTCCCCAGGAGCAGGAGCGGACCCTGTCGCTAGCAGCRGGGGGATGGAGCTATTCTTGAGTCGAGAGAACTGTTTTTCTCATGATCTAGAATATTATCACTCAGCTGTGAAGTCTGCCAGCAGCTATTTCATTAAAGCTGAGGTGTGCGTTAAAATCGGTAGAGTTAATTATCCTAACGAGCTGCAGAGCCTCACGCCGCGCCGGCTGCTGCTCCCACCGTGTCGCTCGCCGCGCTCTGTTTACCCCGTCTCTCCTCTGCCGAGTCACTTCACAGGCACCGGCAGTTTTCAAAGAAATGCAAATCCCAGTTCTTATTKCCTTATCTTGAAGTGGAGTAGTACTTAAAGTTAATCCAGAATCAGACATGTAATTGACTCTTAAAATTATTAAAAGAAAAAAATACCTTCCGCCCCCCGGCTTTTAGCTGGTGATTGCCTGGGCTTCTTGGGATTCTCCTGGTAAGATGCGTGTTAGTGAGCACAGTGGGTGAAGGAGCCAGGTTAATGCCAAGTGCCACGTGTCCCGTAATTATCACTTACACAAGTGCTTTAGAGCGAAGGGGCGGCTCTGAGGGTGTGCAATTGTGCTGGCTTCAAACCAAAGCGTCGGCTCGTAGGCACACAGATGCCCTTTCTGACCACGTAGTGGAGGCATTTCAGTCTCTCCGGTGTCAGAAGAAGGTGCTCCCTGTTTCGTTTTCCCTTTTACCTGTGGAAGGGGAACCAGCAAAGCAAGTTGAGCCGTGGAGCTGCGCGGGTATAATGGCCTTCCTATAGCAAACAACATTTATTAAGTCATCAGCTGCTTTCAGTGCTAGCTAGTATTTCGGAATGCTTATCAAACGCAGTCCAAGAGACTGCGGCGGTACGTCAGCCCTGAGGTGTCAGAAACACAACCACAAATTCTGCATCCAAAGAGAAAAAGTATCGYATTTCAGCTAAGTTAAGAATGGTTTTGGCAGCTGCTGCCACCTGAATATTAAAAAAATGGGGGATAAAAATAAACAAATGCTTAATCCATGCCAAAAATTTAGAAACAAAYTGGTGAGTTCATTTTTTTTATTCCATGTTGCTTTCCGCATTCTGTAACGTTATTTCAGTCTCATGTAGATTGAGTATGTCTTTATTCATATTTTTTTCTTTGTAATCAGTGGAATAGGTATAGAATACAAATATCATTGCATTACATGTTTGTGTGCATGTATGCGTAATGTAACCGTTGCACTCAAATTCTGCTTTTTGTTACACTAAAGATCCATGTAATTGACAGAAGTTTTACTCAAAATATTTATCTTCCATGATAACATTGATAAATTCCTACCTCTGCTTTTTAGATTTAAAATCATAACGCCTACATTTTCAAACTATGAATTATTTTATATACAATTTCTTATTTAGGTATAATTTGTATTATTGTCTAAGTATTTTTATGGAAAAGATCAGGATAGCTTACTGATAAGAGCTTGCTAGTCGGTGTGAACAGAGTTCAGCCATCACACGCGCTGTGACCATTAACCCCAATGCAGTTGAAGGTAGAAGGTGCTGTACTCTCCGAAGAGGGTGCCTGATTCTTTCTCGTTCGTAGATGTTAATCACTGCTTGGTTGTCTGCCTAGGGAGATAAAGGAACTGTTCCCAAGTTAGGTATTTGAGTCAAATATCTGCCTTTGTTGGAATCTCTAGATTTAGTGGGAAAAGGTTAATTAATTCAGTGACTCTGATACTAAAAACCCACAGCTAATTGTCATGCAGTACAGCTGTGAAAGAGCTTTCTTACTGACATCCATTAGAAAAGTTAGATTGTTTGTCGTATTTTTAGCAAACAGAACAGCGGGGATTCGTAGGTGCCTCTCATACTAATTAACGATGCCTTGCCTTGGACAGATCGGGTTCTGATCCCAGATCCGTAAGTGGGTGCTATTCCTGCTCTTCACACACTAGTCCCTACCGCTTTTGCCCCTTATTTTCTTCCTCTGGTTCTTAAACCCCAGTCTGACGTCCCTTCTCTTGTTCTCATTTGCTTCTTCCCTTGTCTAGTTTTCTCTCAGGTCAGCTAACACCGTGATAAGGTAACCTTTCCCGGAATAGTCTGAAATGGTAACTCTTCCCCAAAGAATCACAGGTTTTGAAAAGTAGCAAAAGCCTTTCCAGTTTGCAAAAGGTCCCAGTTTAAAGGTGGTAGATGAAGGTGGGCAGCGCTAACGATGGGGGTGGTCCAGGGCACCGGGCARCAGGTCCTGCCACCTTGCCCCGACCCCCTCTCAGTTCTCCCCATCCTGAGGGAAGAGAGGGTAGAAGTCAGTGGTCATCAGGTACTGGGATTCTTGTTTTTTTTTTTTTTTAAATGTACACAATGTTTTTACACATACAATGATCAAAAGCAAACGTAACATCAGGGAGCTTTCAGTTCATGAGGTGTCTTTGCTTGGGCTGAAACTATAAAGTGAGAATAGGAAGGGGATGTTTAGAAGAAATCCCTGAAGAAAAGACTATTCCTGTAGACAGAGCTGGTCAAGTCAAATATTTCATTCTGTGACGTTCGTTAGGATCCGTTGAAACATATTTTTTCAGGTGTATTTGCAGAAATCAGATACGAACTGTGGCTTGGAGTGCAGATGYTACCTGAGCCGTGGAGCTTGCAGGGGCTTCCAGGTGTTGCTTTAGGGGTGCGTTCCTTATTCTGAAGGTACAGCAACCCCCAAGGACTCATGCCAGTGAGCGTATATGTATTTTCTTTTGTCTGAATAGCGAAGGCTATTCATTGCTGTTCTGATGAACCTCGGGATTTTACCTTGTTTCCCTATAGAGTAAATGCTGTAACTTCCACTGATTGTCGCTGGAGTAACCTCCGGCTTTGTAAACTTGGTAAATGGTTAGACCTTGTCAAAATGTGTTATTTCAAGTGCAGAGCCCGTTTCTCTTCCCAGAGGGCTCTCTGGGAGCAGAACCTGGATGGCTGCCCCGTGCAGAGGTGGAGGTGAAGCTTCCCGCGGGCGGTCCGGCGGCTGTGGGTAGATCTGGGAGTGGTGAAAGCAGAGCTCTGGGCAGTGCAGTTCTTCGCAGCTGTGGCCTGGGTCAGTGCTAAATGTTCGTGGGTGATGCCAGCTAAAGCCAGTGGTCTTGCTAAACCTTTCATTCTTCTTTTTCCACTGAAAAATCCTTGCACAATATTTGTACTTTGCAGAACATCCTTTGTCTTTAAGTGAACTCGTTTCTCCTTCTGTGATTTTGCCTGTGGCAATAGAAAACTTGTCCGCGCTAACTTCAGCTTACAAACATCTTGTCTTCTTGCATCTACAGTATTAAAAACATAAGGTGTTTCTGTGCTGGGCATTTACAGTCTCCGCACAGCACATTTCTGTGGATATTTCCATAYTTGCCCTTAATTTTTTTAAGCTGAAGACACTCCAGGCTAGTATCATAAATACTAAAAAAACGCATTTTTTTCCGGAAAATCYTTTTTCAAGTATAAATTAGTTATTGAGAGGAAAAACACAAAATCAAGTGTTAGGATCATATTAYATTTATCTTCTTATTATTATGGCTGATTAAACTTAGAGTTGACTACAGTTAATACTGCCTAGGTGAGGGACAGCAGTATTTGAAACTGGTGTAAAAACCTTATTCCAAGTTATATGAATAGCGGGCTTGTTCGTTAGTCGCCCTTGTGACTGYTGGACCCTTTGGGCGGGCGCCCAGGTCGGGGCGGTTGGGGGACGCGGGGTGAGGTGACGTTACGTGGCTTCGGGGAGCTCCCAGACCCGACYTGAGCATTCCCGGGCCGCGGCAGGGGCTGGAGCCCCTCGGGAGCGGCTGTGCCAGCCCCTCCTCGCCTTCCCTCCCGGCACGGCCTGCTGGGGCCCGTGGGATGCAGCCAACCCGGGGTTGCTGAGGTGGTGCCTTTATTTTGTGCAGCTCCCCTTACGGGAAGGCAGAGGTGCAGGGGCAGGAATGGGAATCCTGCTTGCTGCTAATAATTGAGAAGCAGACGTTATCTCCAAAATAAAATTAAAAGTGGGTTTGAATGATGATGAGTTAATCATAACACATTACTGTAGTTGTTAGTATGACTCCAAGTAGGCAAAATATAGCTAATAGGCGCAAAGCTGAGGAGAAAAATAGTGTAGGAACTCTTACTCTTTCTAATGTCACTGTTTCAGCTGTTTTTACAGCGAGAGCTCTGCAGATCTGTTTGTATCACATCAAATTTACATAACACGGAATAGTCCTGCCTGCTGCGTTTCAGTTATTTGGGACTCTGTGGTGTATATTGGTGCATAGTTTCATTTTACRGCATGAAACTCAGCACGTCCAATTTCAGTTAGTGAGTTATTAGGGAAACGCTGCTTTTCATACACATTTGCTGATGACATTTCAGAAGAGTCCAGATCTGTGTTTACAGTTCAGTTGCATCATTCAAAAATTGCTTAAGAYTGAATCTTTGCGAAAATGGGAAATTTTGTACCATTCAAGCAAAGGCTGTCTTCCTCCAGGGGTAGAAATGAAAGGAGGAAGAAGGAGGAGAGGAGGCAGAGGATGAGGGTTTCTGTTGCAGGCAGAGGACTGGGGATGATTTTATTCTTCTGAAACCAGGGGCACTCCTCACTTCAGTAAGGTTAGTGAGGACGGGAGATCGGAGCGGGTGGGAGCTGAGGTTTGTTCACGCAGCGCTGGGCAGAGGCTCATCAAAGTGTTTGTGAGCCCTGTGGGAACTTGGCCAGTTGTCAGGAGGTGAGTAAACCAAGCACCGRCACGGGTTTTGGTATCAGTGCAAGTAGTTTTGCATAGATGTATAAGGTTTCTAGATAATCAATAATAAAAATTGCTTTTAAATATAATCTTTTTGCATTGGTAATCATCTGGCCCAAAACCAGTYCAGTTAAGAAAGGTTGCAGAGTCAGCTTTATTTTGTGCTCCCCGTAATAGATGGTATTTAACTTCCCTGACAGCATCAGGTGGAGGGCCGCACCGCCGGCCGTTCCCATCGGCTCCCCGTGCTTGTAGCGCAGCGCAGGGACCCAGCGGCATTGCTTGGGGCAGGAACCCGGCGAGGCTGAGGGCATAAAGCGGCTTTGAAACCCGGGAAGGTTTAGCCCTGTCCAAATGACAGACAGTTAATTAACTGAGCTTTCAGTGCTGAGAGCACAGGGAGGAAAATAGAAATGAAGTGTTGGTAAACTCAGGGTCCAGTATTATTTCATTGCTAAACTGTGGGTTTTTTTTTCTGGGAGTAGGGATAGTCGGCTCTTGCAGAAGAGGAAATAATTGCACAGCAGGCAAATTACCTGGGTGCGCTGAGTTTGCGAGTAGGTGAGGGCTCCTCGCTGCCAGGGCTGCGTCAGGGCCAGCACGGGAAAAGCTCCGTGCAGCTCAGCACCGTCGGGCAGGTCTGAGCGTCTGCGCTCCGCGCGTGTGTAACACCCACACTAACCGTAACACGGGAATTGTGTGGGCAAGCAGGGCCGTGCGCTGGCTAGTTAACGCTGCACGTAGTACGTACAAAARCTTCTCAAGGAAGGTCTGAGGAATGCCCGAGCGATTCAGGTTCTGCCACGGGTGGGAGCGCCCGTGAAGCCCCTCTTCCAGCTCTTTCCTGCATTGCACSTGAACTGTTTTGCTGCTGTTGACTTGCTTTTCAGAAAAATTCTAGGAGCTTGTTTTGTATCAGTGTTTGCACAAGGCTGTCTCCAAACAYAGGAGCTCTCCTGGAACCTGAGCTTTAAAGCTGGGCAGAAGTGCTGACGCTGGAAACGTTGCACTTGCATAGATCCAGGTGCCTCATCTGACCGCGGAGTATCAGATCTTCCTAGCAGTTTACTAAATAACTGAATTTTTATGACCGAATCCTTTGCATACAGGCCATAGTTACGGCATGTTTGTGTGCGCTTGTGCTCGTATGCGTTACGTTACGCGTTTTTAAAATCCAGTCTCGCCCACTTTGCAGTTGGGTCTGAAGCTGAGGCCAGGAACGGGACCGATGCTTGATCCGCAGCTACCTTCACGTGCCCGGAGGTCGTCCCCGGCAGAGCCCGCAGGCGTAGGGATGCTGAGRGCTCAGCAGGCTCCTCCCGCCACAGCCCGTCTGCGGGGGGGGTGGCGGGGTCACCCCGCTGTCGGGGGGCTGCCGGGGCCGCCCGCGGCACGGGGCTGGGGCGCAGCTCCCGCCGCCACGTCTGCGGGGACCCCTTWGGGCTAAACCCCCGTGCTGGGGGCAGCCCCTTGGGCTGGGCGCTGGGTTCTGTGGGTGCACCGTACGCCTTGTGAGAGGGCTGCGGTTTGGGAGCCCTGTTCCTGCGGACTGGGGTGAGCATTTCTCATGTCTTGTACGCTCTAAATGCTGAAAAAACACAGAGCAGATATTTACGGGGAAATAGGACATCTTTACACAAAGAGAAGTTGCACTCTGACTGGATTTGCCTGTTGTAAGGATTTATAATCCTGTTAAGAGAGATTATGCCTGGTAATCTTACGCACATTTAGTCTCCCTCTAAGGCAAAGCTGAGGCATTAAACTCTCTTCACTAAGCATTGCAGATTGGATTTGAACTGCTGTTCTGGATGCAGAAGGCCAAAATTCCATCCACTTTACCATTACAATGCTCCTGAAATAATCTATGGAAATGTGATTTTGCGGGTAGGAAGCAATCCTGCATTCTCCCTCGGGCAGCGCTCTCATCGGCTTCAGGGGGAGCTCTGCCCGAAAGGCAAGCGCACAGACTATGCAGTCGAAACCGTATTATTATTGTTAGTAGTTTATATTTAAGTTGCTGTGCATAGAATATATTTATAGTCAAAATGTCTGAGGTAGTGAAATGTACTGTAGTGTCACTTAATGAATTCCACAGTGTCTTTCAAAAGGTATTTTTTCTTTTCTTTTCTTTTCTTTCCTCTTTTTTTTTTTTTTCTGTTTGTTTTCAACTAGGACCCCTACTATGGCTGGTGGCCTATTTTCTATTGACAGAAACTACTTTGAAGAGATAGGAACTTACGATGCAGGAATGGATATCTGGGGTGGCGAGAATCTTGAAATGTCTTTTAGGGTAATTGCTGTTTTCCTTCATTTTCTGTCAACAAAAACAGTTGTGCTGTAATGGTTCCTACGCTGCGGACAGGGCACTTCTGCTTTAGCTGTCATGCAAGTCGTGGGTTAATTTAAATTCTCAAGATATTTGGGGATGCCTCATTATAGTATTTTGGTCCTTTTTACTGCATGAAACACTTTATTACTGTTTGGAAACTCTTACACTTTCAAAATAACACAGATTTTAGTAATACCTTTCTTTATAAAAGAAACGAGGCTTTCTGTGACCTAGTGCAAATGCTAACTGACATAAACAAGAWATAAATTTGTATAGTGTAAAAAAAAATATTCAAATATATGTTTTAACAGAAGTTTTTGAAAGTGTATGTCGTCGTGAACTTGCAAGTTCTAGCTGGGATTTTTATTCTGYGTGAGAGCCAAGCTCGCAGAGAAATTCCACGTCCTGCAGAAAAGTGACTKTATTTCTGCCGGGGATAGGTATGTTGCCCATGACAAGAATAAAATCTCTTTGAGTGAAATGCATTTAGTAATTGTCCTTTAGACATAAAGGAAAATTGGAAAACCGAGTCTTTGATAAGTAATTGTTAGAAAGGATGTTGAATGTTACTTTGAATATCTCTGATGTATCACAATTTATACATTTTAAATAAGTATGCAAGACAAACCCTGGTATACCTATCCAGTGCCCATAGCACGTCACGGGGATATCCTTCTTTCCTTTTTATTTTGTCTTTTGTCTTTAGCCAGGGCTGGTAGACTATTTTCTATTGACAGAAACTGCTTTGAAGATTTTTGTGAAGCAGGTATTTCTAGAGAAGTTCAACTGAGAATCTGAAGGCATTTTCAGGCCTTTTTCCATAAACTATAATTGTTCACTTTCCAGTAAAATAGAAGGGTAGAGTTACTTCTTTTGAGCGTTAATGTTTTAAATCACTGGATTTCAATATTTTTTGGTGTATAGACCCCTAACAATATGACTTGAATATATGTTGGCCCCTATATAGGAGCTTATTTTTGACTTAMGCTGGTTTGTAGGCTTGTTTTTCACATCTTTAGAAGTGATCCGTGGAGCAGAGAGTGACTGGCACTGCTTTAAAGCATTAAATATGTGCCTCTCGTAGACTAAATCTGTGTGTTACTACTGTTCATTTTTCACTAAGTATCAGTGTGTGTGATTTCTGTAAAGTGAAGTTAACCTAGCTCATTGAAATTTTAAGATCAGAATTGCTGATGCACGTTAAACCCTGACAGAGGGAACCTCGAGGCCGTYTGTTATTGCTGGTGTTTGTTACCGCTTACAGAAAACCTTTTGCAGGACCAATTTTGGGTCATTACTGTGGAAAGGTCCCATTCTCATTAGTGAAGAGTCTAAAAATATTGAACTCCCCTTTTGGAAGAACASTGGGTTGTCATCATAAAAATTATAATCCCTGAAAAACCAACTCTAACACAAAGGGCCGAACAAGGTGATTTTTGTTAAGAGTCCGTACTGGAGAATATGTGGAAGTTGATTCTCCGTGGGCTCCTTTTGGCACTGGCTATTTTTGTTAACAAAGGTACAAATATTGATCATTTTTCTGTCAGGCCTTGTAAACGCAACAGAATAAAATAATTTACAATTCCACGGCCTTTTCCCGCTCCCTGGTGTAAGAGATTCATTTCGGCAGACAGCATTTGATCTTCTGCTGAGCGCAGCACGTGGGCGTGTATTCAGCTTCCAGCATATGCTGAAGAAATGCCCTAAATAGGATATTCTTAATGCATACTCTTGCTCGAAYAATGCTAATATATTTTGAAAACCTTTCCTGAGAACTTTAGCAATTTAATGGCGGTGTTCTCTCTTCGTCTAGTGCTGTTCTGCTCTGGCTCTCGGCAGCTGTGTGGGAAACCTGTCGGGACTCGTGGCGTGGGTCAGCCCGCTCCGGGTCGGGATGATTTGGGGTTTGCGGTCGTGTGTAGTGCGGGTTGAGCTGATACCTCTGCCTGTGGTATGGTTTTGCTGGTTCTGCTTCCTAGGCACTTCTATAATTCATATAATATATATATAATAATACTTTGAGGGTTTGTTTTTCTTTTTTTTTTTTTTCTCTTCCCTAAATAATAATTTCTTGAGTCCTGTTCCAAATTGGACTTGAATTCTAGTCAATGCTTATGTGCGTAAGCCAGCAGCAGGCTTAACTCACATATATTTTGTGAGAATGCTGTTATGAGATCTTAATTTCAGCTTTAAATTAAAGTCCAAAATACGTGGAAAGACGAAGACCAGCAGTAGCCGTGCTCTCCGCACAAAGCCCTAGGGATGAAAGCAGGGAAGCAGCTCTGCAATTACTCCTATTTCAGTCGTTAAGACTGAGGAGGGGGAAGCGAGGAGAGGGAGTGCGTGAATTTTCTGAAGAACTCCTTAGGTATCGTATTAGAGAACATTATTTTATGTCTTTGGAAGATTTTCCCACTTTAAACTTCAAGAAACATTACCAGCCTGGAACGCATGCATCAGCCTAATAAGAGGACATGGTGTCAAGAATAGAAATAAAATTCTGTTCTTCCAGCGCCGGGAGATTACYATGGAAATGCCAGGCAGCCACGCGATGCTGCTTCTTGGTATTTAGAGCCTTCGTKTGTAAAGAAAACCAACCAGATAGTCAAGTATATCAAGTACGACTGGATCAGTAAAATACCAAGGCCTCTGCATTTAAAAAACCTATCTGATGTAAAACATCTGCAGAAAATTGGTAGCGAAGAGTGCCAAGGAGCTGGGGAGGTTCCTCCAGCAGCCGCGTTACAAACCTGCAATTATCCAGCAGCTTTCCGGAATGTCTCATTGCAGTCAGGAAAACACTGAGACTAAATCTTGGTTTGCAAAATTACTATAATAGGAGTCAGCCATCAGGACGTTTCTAGAGCTGTTATTACATTGGATGTTTTTATCATCGAATGGGAGGGGGTTAGTTTTGGTGTTGGTCCGCTATTCAGAAAACAAACCCCCAAATCCCTCTCTTGCTAACCCCTGCATCCTCAAAAAATGTTATGAAGTGCCTTTGCCTCCCCCGGCTGACGCCTGCCACCATCTCCTCTGCAACCAGCAACACCCGCGGCGTTGTCCCCGCTGTAGGTGTTAAAAGGATTTGGGGTATTTTTGGCCTCGGAGAGGCAGACGGGCACGTCTCGGCTGGGTGCGGTGCCTCGGGGGGGCTCAGGGGCAGCATCCGGGGGGGTCCCAGGCCGCAGCGCGCCGGGCTCCCCGCGTCTCCCCGCTGCCAGCCCGGAGCCCCGTCCCGCAGCGCGGGCCGATGGCGCGGGGTCGGGGTCCGTCTGTCCTGCCGGGGCAGCCGCTCGGTTCCCCTAAACCACCGCGCCTGAGCGTGGTGGTGGGTGCCCCCGTGCACGATTTCCTTATTTCTGGGTAAATCGAGACTTCATCTTCTAGCTGTGCTGCTGCTCGTTGCTGAGCCGTCTTTAATGGTGCCTTTTGGAGGATGTCTTTTGATAATGGCAGTGGGGGGAAAAAGAAAAAAACCTGGCGGGAATGTCTTACGGCTGTAAGAGTCTACCTTAGTAAATGAAAACCTCATTTATTCTTAAACATTTACCATATTTTTATTTTATAGAATTCCTTAAACATTTTTCATTTTCTGTAAGTTTTTTTTCCCCAATCAGAGAATGCCCTGGAAACTTGGTAGTCAGAAAGGAGCTCATATAGCTCTGGAAAGGGTATTAAAAATAATCTGTCCATCAGAAAAAGAAGATTCTAATGGACAGATTATTTTTAATACCCTTTCCAAAGCAAGGCTAGAGAAGGCAAATGTGTACTCTRACGGGAATAGGACGCTGTTTACTTTTGGTTTTCTGGCAGCGTTAGAAGTGCAGAAGAAGGTATGCAAATGTTTCCGTGTGTATTTCCTAAGCAGTGCGATACATTAATACGTTGYTCTCAGTCTCCGAAACTTCCGTTTTTGCTGTTGTAGGATGTCTTACAGTAAATTAATAAGGAGCAAGGATGCGTAATTCACTTGTAACTTAGCATAGTATCCGATCTATAGAAATACTCATAGCCTGTGCAAACGGCAGCCAGGTTGCGCGGCCTCCCCGGCGTGCGGCGAGAGGGGGTCCCTGGGGTGCGGGAAGGGGCTCGGCCAAACCGCAGCCCCCTCGCTGTGTCCCACCCGCGGCCGCTGCTGCGGCACCCCGGAGTCGGGGAGCATTTAAGCATGTTTAGGGAATCAGTTTTAGCAGGATCCTGGATCTGGATGACTGGAAGAGCGTCGCTGTGTAATTACGGGCATGACTGTGTAGCTCCTAGTGAGGCTGGAAGGGTTGCGTGYGTGGGAGATTATTTTCAGAAGTACACTGTGACATTGAAATTAATTTTGTGTGTTGGTGAGTGGAATTTGGGGTATGTAAATCCCTAATCACCTGGCAAACAGATTGAAAATCTATCTCTGTGCTTTTCAATGTTCCTTAGCTGTTTGACTRTATTAACTAATTTTAGGAGCACAGTTTGCTCACAAATGGTATTCAAAGTATGCTTGTATGCTTACATTTAAAGCATACAACATTTTTGCCTTTATTTGGTCTGCATTAATTTTTCTGTATGTCAGAATTCTTACATTTCTGTAGGGAAAATATTCAAGATACACCGGTTCAGTTGATTTCATTATAGAGATCTTTGGTATTGGAGTTTTCAGGATTTTTTTCTCCTAATTATTACTTAAGCATCACTGCATAGCAGGCAACAAGTTTAACTCATTTAACATAACTGTGCTTACATGTTAACTTACTTTCCGACTGCAGTAATCTTTGGGGATGTTTTTTACCATAGCTTTGACCTGTGCATATACGTGAGAGAGGATTAATCTAACACCATTACCAATAAACACACATGTGTACCAAAAGAACCCCTTTACGTAAAGAAATATTTTCTAAAATGAAGTAAATAGAATTATTAACATGTAAAGCATTTGCTTTCGGTGTTTATTAGCTCTGTAACCTGAGATTTTAAATTTTATTTTACTCTAAACTTTAAAGAGTATTGCATCTCATTCGGAGTTAGTTTTACATACTTTGTCATAAAAGGAATTGGYGAGGAAATTTTACTCCTGGGAATGAGGTAGTAACCAGTAACGCAGAAGCGTTTTGTGTAAAACTCCCCTTTGCAGAGGTTAAGTGCAGAAGCAGCTGTGCCAACATCTGGGCGTTGGGCCGTGTGCCCCCCGGCTCACCCGGACCCCCTCCCGCGCCGGGGTCCCGTCCCCACGGGGTGTAGGTGTCCATGGAAACGCCGGAGCTGTGGTTACAGCCTCCTAGCCGGGRATGCCGGCTTCGGCCGCGCCGCCGACACGGAGCAGTGGCAGCCCCGTCGTGCCGGGGAGCAGAAGGCACCGGCAGAACGGGGAGGCCAGTGATGGGATTTGCTTTGGAGTTGCCTGGAGAGATTCACCTGTAAAGGACAAGGTGGTGTGTGTGATGTTTCGCTTTTAGATACGGGTGGATAGGACGTACTCTAGCCACCCAAAAATATAAAACATCAGCGGGGCTACAGGAGTATTTTTTCTACTTGTTCTAAGATTAGGAGTAAAGCCTCAAAGTGGTTTTATTTTTATTTGCCTACAAATTATTATTAGCTTTAAATATTTCTGCTTGACGTGTGCTGAGATTTGTGGGAACTGAGGCTGACTCAGTGTTCAAAAACGATGGAAGATAAAAAATCCTGACAGTGGGCTGCACAGAGATCTGATGGAGTTCAGTGCAATCATTTTATGCAATAATAGGAATGGTTTTAAAATGTCTATGAACTCAAAGGTAGTTCTAAATCATTAATGCCTGTATTTAAAAAGGGATAAATTATGTGGGCAAATACAAGCCTTAGTTTTAATTCCATGRCGTGCAATGTTTTACCACAAACTTTGGAGGAATTAATATTTGTAAGCAAAAAGGTAACTAGAAAATGGGTTAGTCTCGCATGGGTTTATTAGAAGCTAAATTATAATGTGCTGGGTTTGACAGRCCAAAGAAGTGTGGCAGATCTGCTGGATCTGTTCTTCACCAAAACATTTCAACRAGGGGCACTCTGGAAATGATCTTGTGAGTCAGGAGAAGGTGGAGATCGAGATGAACTGGGGGGGTGGGAAAACGGGTAGTGCTGAAGGACGAGGTGTCAGGCTGGGGGCAGGTCACTGTTAGACTTTCTGAACTGTGAAGTTGCAGCTGGATGTTGGTTTTTTTCACTAAGTGTCTTTTCACAAAAGGTGGGGAATAAACTCCTGGAACGTGCAGGGTTGGAAGATGCAGAGAGTGACTTGAAGTACGATTGAAGTACCGTGGTTGGAAGAATAGCTGATTTCAGGGAATTCATTCAGGTGGAAGGAGAAGGGTTAAACTTCRGAGGAGAAGGGAAGGAAGACACCTTCAACGTTAAAAATTATGATGTGACAATAACTGGTTGATGAATAATTCAGTGTGAAAATTAGAGTTAATTTTTTTTTTTTAAATGAGGTACATAATCTTGTACCRGAATGCAGTCTGTCTGGCTGTCTTTAGTCCCTCGGTGCTTTTAGTCGCCGTCAGGGCCCTTCCTGCCTGTTGCGCGGGGTGGGGGGTCAGTGAGGTGGGACGTCGCTGACCTAAGGGCGGCAGGCGCTGCCGGTGGGTGCTTAGCACAGGGTCTGCGGAGGTTTGCCGAGGGCAGGTTTTGGTGGGCAGAACGTCTCGATGTAGCAGCCTGGGGTGAGACGTCGGCTCTGTTCGTTGTTCTTTTCCTGGGAAGAGATAACTAAGATGACTAGAAGGACTGTAGTAAAGCAATAATTCATGAAATTATTGCCATGTTTAAAAAAAAAGCCAGGCGTGTTGGAGGAAAGATACAATCCGTTGGAAATATCTGATTCCCAAGCTATAGGATCAAGTAAATTCTATCCCTGGAAATTTTGCTGGATTAAAAAATATAATGAGTATTAAAATGTAAAAGACTGCAATAAATTTTAATGGCGGTTTCTCTCAAAAACTTTTGGAGTATTACATGGAGCAGTCTCCAGTGTCAGTAAAAAGCTCCTGCCGGTGCTGAATGCCTGGCTGCGGTGTTGCCTACAAAGAGCTCTTCAATAGCAAAGTATCAGGGACAATTCTGGTATTCACCGTGGTTGCGATGAAGAGTGATCAAATATATTACCGTAGAGTATCTTGTCTGTACGGTGAACAGGTCTCTGGAATCCCACAGTCCTTAACATTATTTGAACTTTTGGAAAGTAGTCATTTTACCAGGGGTTATTCAGGAGGGTTGGTTTGTTTGGGTTTTTAAAATAGTATTGAAAAGCTAAAAGTCTTTTTCTTCTGAAGAGGGTGCAGGTTCATCCGCATTCCTGTGACAACTGTAATAGACAGCAGATTGTACCAAGGACAGCCAAAAATGTGCTTTCAGAAATGTGCAGGAACACACGTTTTAAGCGGTGGCGTGGGAGGAATTTCCTGCCAGGGAGAGCAGGAGCAACCTGGGGCAATGCTGGTCCTTAGGCAGAGACCGTGGGTTAAAGCGCACCTAAAATTGCAGGTGCTCATTACTGTCCTGCCCAGGGAGTTACTCCCAGGTTGCTCTGTAGACGTAGCAGGAGTGTGTATGTCCGTTTTAATGCCTGCTCCCTGTTGGGTACAGTGGCGTGTTCCTTGGCATCCGTCAGCTTGAAGTCTCACCTGAACTGACGAGTTGTCACTGAGCTGCAAAACACAAGATGTTAAACACGAGAACATTTTGATGTTGTCATTGCTTATCCCAACAGAGTACATCACTTAGCATACTAACAAAATTATATAAGAGGATTTAGCCCTAATTAAATAAAATCTGCATTAGGTTACTATGGTAACTGTTATGTCTGTGTCGAGGAGCTCTAATTGCAAGACTGTACCCGCATTCCTGTTTAAAACACCCAGTGGTTCTTAAACTCTGTGTTTTATTACCAGGAGGTCTTGTAAATTTTAGTCCTGCTGTCTGCTTAGGAGGAGACTAAAGCAAAGGGTGGGACGAGCCTAAATAAGGAACTCGGCAGTTGGTGATACCTTTGTGATGCCAAAAATGTCAGTGACCCTTAGTGAAGGGTGAATGCCAAGGAATCGATACTGTCTGGCAGAGCAGCAAAGCTTTGTAACCCTGTAAGCATCCGATGGAAATCTTCGTTTGCCCCTGTTGTTCACCCAGGTGCCTGTGTTACTCCTCCAGTTCTGCAAACTTGGACCTTCAGCCTTCTTTAGTTTCTTCTTTAGTTCCTTTCAGAGCCTAGAAAGACGGAAGRTTGCAGAACGGCGGTTAATGCACGAACTGATGTATATCATACCAAGTGATCCGACAGCAAAATAAGTTGCTTCATTTAACAACAGGGTATTAACATCCAGGATTATGTGGTTGTTCATACTTGTGCGGTCATATCGAAGGCATTGAGCTTACTCAGAGTATAGATTTTGGCTCTAGTAGTGGAAAGTTTGCATCTAGAAGTTGTTCATCAAATTCTCTTCTTTGTCTATAGCTTTTTTTTCTTGAGTCGATCATGGTACTCACCAGTATATGAAGTARAGAACATACGTTTTGCATTTGCGTTTCACTTCTGTGGTTTTGTGATGTTCAGAGTACCCGTGCTTGCTGCTTTCTATTGCTGTTTGTGACATTAAGCAAGATCTGCTGTGCCTTTGCTYGGGGTGGTCATGAACGTGATTCTGCTTTGAAAAATACATACATATATATTTTTATATATATAAAAGTGAAAGTTCTTCTCTGTTTCTTTAAATATTATGAAATCCTGGAAAATTCAAATACACAGATAACATCCATGCCCTACACTTAATCCATTCTAGGATGACCCCTTTCTAAGGTGGTGGTTTGTGTGTGTTTATGTTGTAAGGACACAGAACCAAGTGAACCATGCACGCAAGCTGTCGCCTTGCAGTTAAAGTCTGTGCACTTTCATTGCTATCAAGAGTTGTGCCCCTGCTGTTTCCCTTAAACTTTTGCTTGAAATTCCCTCTTGAATTGTGACCTGGGGAAATAAATCAGGAGGTAGCTGCTAAGCTGACTGTCAGAGTCCCTCCTGCTATAAACTTGGCATGTTTTGTATTTGTTTCAGTCAACGTTTTCTGCATATTTTGATTCCAGATTTGGCAGTGCGGCGGCTCCCTTGAGATTGTCACCTGCTCGCATGTTGGCCATGTTTTCCGAAAGGCAACACCTTACACCTTCCCTGGTGGCACGGGACACGTCATCAACAAGAACAACAGGAGGCTGGCGGAGGTCTGGATGGATGAGTTTAAAGACTTCTTCTATATAATATCCCCAGGTAAGAAATTATTTTCTGATCATATTGTGATGTGTAAAGCTGTCCGAAAAAAGGAAAGTGTCAATGTAAGGCACATATAGGTAAGTGTAGACATGTATGCATATATATGTACTAAAAGTTAAGACATACAGCAAAAGTGCTTTCAAACTTCAAGGGAATGTCCTTTCTGTGTGCTAAAACCTTCTATATCCTGTTCCCAAGGTAAAAATATTAGTTAAGGCTCCTCCTGTCCTGAAGATAAGGGTTTTTTTCAGAACATTATTCTCGAAATGTAAGTTTGCAACCAAGTGGAAAAGCTCTTTGACCCATTTAGTCTAAGAAATGCAGAATTTGGCCAGATTTATCCTTACGATCCCTGAAGGTCCCTTCAGAAGGTGGGAGGGAGGGCAGAGATGCTCTCTGGGACACTGGATGGAAGGGCAGGAGCCCTTCGGAGCACAGGACTCAGCGCCGTGAAGTGTCTTCACCACGTCCTTCCGTCTCACCACTGCCAARTGTCAGTCCTCAGGAGAAACACTCTCTTTTAAACATATACATTTGTCTTCCTTTGTATTGGTGATTTTCATTTATATTTCAGTATAGTGCACATAGCACGTACAAATTATGTACGGTGTAATCACATATATCACACAGAATTACATGAGATAAAAGACCTATTCCTATTTGATCTCACAACAGTTGTTAAGGGTTATATTGTGGGTAAATATTTTGATGAAATAACCTAACATTGTTATATTAAAGCTGGTGATCTTTTTATCGTAAGATAATTATGGCCTCCAGGTGAGTGAGCTTAATGGAGTACATACATTAAAAACGGAGTGGGACGTGGGGTTTTCGTTAGTCTCCATGCCACTGTCCGAGGTCTCCCTCTGAAGAGGACGTGTCCGGTTSCGTGCGGTGAGAGCTGCCTGCCCACGGGGCTCCTGGGCTGGGCAGAGCCGTCGCTCTGGGCCGTGTGGGCAGTCAGCACGTGCCCATGAAGTGCCATCGCGTTTTAGTTTGACTTTTTTTTTTCTCTTTATTTAAGGATCAGTTTACTTCATGCAATTAACTCTTAAATAAATCTTGGTCTTTAGAATAATAACTACCCTCAAGTCTCTTACATGGCAGTTTTCATGGTCTTACTTTCGTAATTTAAAATCTACCTGTTCACTTGAAAAATTAGACTTGGAGGGAATTCAATTTTTATCAGACTTAGTGTTTTAAACAAAACTTTTTTTTTTTTTCCCCTGGACAAACATAGGAATAAAAAAATTTAACGAGTGGCCATGATCAGGAAAAAAAGAGTATGTACCTTCAGCGCTGACTTTCTAATAGAGACTGTTTTGCACCTGTATTTCAAGTAGTCCTTTGGTCACAGCCAACCTCTTAAAGCAGGCATTTTGAGCTAAGCCTTTTCTTTCTATAAATCAGGACTGGTAGTTTTATTGAATTTGATTTGGCTGAAATAAATGAAAAAATAAGGTTAATATACTTCATACTGTTATTTTTCTTTTAAAGATTTGTATATAAAATGGAAAACTATTCTGGGTGGGTTTTTTTTACTCCAAACAGTTTTACTGATACCTCAAAATGATACAGTCAATAAAAACTAAATTACTTCAGTTCAAAAGCCAGAATATACAATGTTTCACATATGAAAGCCAGTTATTTTTCATAGCATTTATAAATTATTACTTAAAATGTCTGTGGTAGAGAGTACCCATAGACTATGTAAGCTATTATTACTATTTTATTGTGTGCTCTGCGATAATCTTCCCATTCTTCCGTCTTTAAACTTTCTTCCAATTTAAATTCTTTAGAAAAAGAATCAGTTTAAATTTTCACTATCACCAAGAAGTAAACCCCGGACCATATTATTATCCGTGTGAGTTTTGCATTTCATCTCCAGCACAATTTACTGTTATTATACCTCAGCGCATTCCGGCTGCAGMCCTGCTTGTTTCCACAAGCTGTTTTGGTGCTTTGATTTTTCCAGGGGTTCAGGACACCTCAGTCAATCATCGGGTGCCAGCATGTAATCACAAGCTGTGAAGTCGGAARACTCTTGGCTTCTGCGTGGGTTATCGCACGTGTCCTGTGGCTGTCACAGTACGTGCTTCTAAAATATTCTGAGCCTGTCCTGGAAAAACCTTACTGAGCCAAAAAATTTAAAGCACCATAAAAAAAAGTCTACGCACATCTTAAGTGCCCTGTTAATGGTGTAAAAAAGGTATTTATATATCTAAACTTTATATATACGCTAAATATAGATGTATATAGATGCGTATATAACCAAAAGATGCAAGCATGAAATAAATCTTAAAAGAAACGTCAACAGACTGATGATCCCCATCAGTCAGAGGTTTGGGTTGGCGCCGAGTGTTTTTGGGAAGCGTCCGTAGGGCTCTGCCTCCCGCTCGGAGAGAGGTGCCGGCAGATTTCCTCTGTCCTTCTGAAATACCTTCTCGGGTGCGTCTTCTGGTGATGCTCTGGCGGCAGGGCTCAGGGTGGAACACCTGCAGAGGAACGTCTGGTCTTCTCGAGAAAAAGTAAATTTTCCTCCTGGAAAATTTTCCTCCTGGAAAATTTTCCCTCCTGGGAACAGCCCATGAGGAAAGGTTTCTTGGTCCAGTAGGAGGGACGAAACCGTGGAAGAAGACTAGATGTTCCTGACTTCAGGACCGGTAACAAGAGCCAAACTAGCCAGCGAGGTAACCACCATCCCGCTCCAGCCCGTGGTTCGTACGGCGGCAGCGGGATTCCTGGAGGCAGAGCAGGGTCTCCAGAAGCCATCGGTATCCTCAGGTCCTGTTTGTCCTCTGCCGTCTGTGTTTCTCCGGAGTCACCACGAGGATGAGTTGCTGCCTTAGTCTGGAGGAACAGGTCCCCTGCTAAAGCTACGGGTCCCCACCATCACTGGTAGCGCTGACGAAGCGGACGTCACGTGCCAGGACTGATGGAAGTGCGCCGTGGATTTCACTTGTACTGGATTTAACAAAATGCAGAAGATACACGTACCGTGAGTGAAAAACAACCACATCGGCAGGACCATCTTAAATATGGAAACTGAACTTTGTGTGAGACAGGCAGGATTGTGTCCCTTTATAATTGGTAATTATATCTGCCCAATTAAAGCTGAAGGAATAGCACGCGTGACAGAAAATTTGGCTGTTWCTAGCATAATTGGTTTCTGTTCTCCTGCAAGAGGAAGGAAAAAATAAATATAATGCTGGGAAATTAATGTCTAATACGATGTAGAAGTGAATTCAAAACCCGTGTAAGATGCAGTCAAGTTCAAACCATAAATATAATCACATGGGATTAGGCATTCTTTAATTCAGTTCTCCCTTATTAAATTCTTTTTTTGTGCAGTCTCATAATACCAAGTTCCCATTGCGTTTTTGTTGAACTAAATGCATTTCTAATGATTTAGCCTGAAAGCGTACCCTTCCTTAKGAGTATGAGGCATGCAATACTAACACGTAGCACATGTGGTGAATACACTGCACTCTATGTACTTTTATATTCTGCCTTGACAGCAAGTTTTCCTAGGCTGATTAGGAGTTAGTTGCTTTAAAGCATTTAGGTGAGCTCCAGCTCTAAAAATATCATACTAAGGGCTATTTAAAATACGATACATTTTAAATGAGGTATTAGCAAAATGCATTTAAAGGCAACTAGAATAGTAATAAACATGGTAGAGTAATTTAAAAATGCCAGTTTCAAAAAGAATGCCAGATAAAATTGCTGCTGTGTAGTTTTCTAAAATGTGTTAATAGTTCAGTTAAAAAACACTTCCAAATTGGTCATGTGTTAATTTTCAGATTCCTAAATGCAACACTCCAAATCCTGGATCAGAACTTTTTTTTTTCTCTCTTCTGTTGCTTTTCTTTTTGTTTTGGGATCTTCTAAGCAAGGATCCGTTTGGTTCAGCAGGACTCCTCCAATAGGCCTTGATCKGTATTATTCTTTGTTTCCGCAGAATTTCTGCTGAGATATTCTGAGTTGTGGGAGTGAGGAATTTAGTGCTGAGCAAAAGGTTAAGTTTGGATGTAGAAATTAAAAGAAAAAGACGATGGAAAAATATATCCAATTTAAGCCTGCCTTTGACCAGCTTGACTATTTCTCCAGCACATCTGCAATTCCCTCACTATGGACTTTCCCTGCTCTGCTCCTTCACGGATTYGACGTGTCAGACCTCCCAATGCAATAGATTATTTGGAACCACCCAATTAAAAGAAAATAAAACTCAGGAAGGTGGCAGTAAGAAATACCTGTTTCCGTCTGTCGGAGAGCACACATTGCAGAATGCCGTGTAAATCGAGCGGTGCAGTCTTACCTCTGCACATCCAAGTATTTTAAATACGAGATTTAGTTTTGAAAGCGGATAACGAGGAGTGTGTTGGATGATGTAAACCAGGACCTTAATCCTTTCTGCTGCTGGCTCCAGCCTGGAGCTGTCCGTGCAGTGCTGCTGTCGCAGGGCGGTATTTGGTGTGTCCGTCTTCTGTCCAGGGGATGGATGGATGGATGGATGGATGGTTGGATGGATGGATGCTGTCTGGGTTTGGAGGAGTGGTGAACACTGACGTGTCATCTTCTGAACTGGCCAGTATCCCACGGTTCAGCTGGGTAGAAGATGCCCAATTTGGAAACATGCAGGTGCTTTTGATGGCAGAATTGTGAAGCTCTGTCTAGAAGAGCACCTGCTGTGTAAGAGGTCAAATGAGTGAGCGTTTTGAAGTTTCCTCATTAGCACTTGTATCCTGGACAGGAATAACAGATTATTTCCTGTTGCATTAGAGAGGAGCTTCTGAAATCACTTTGGATAGTCAGTTTTGTGGCTACCTTTACAATTTCCTAGGTTTCAGCAAGCAGCAGGGGTGGATTTTGTCAGCAACATTTTTTAACTTGGATGTCCAATATTAGGCTTTCTAGCCTGCATTTCATCAGCTGGTTTCCGAGGTGAGAAGACATCCCTTCTCCCATTGAAAAGACCAATTCTTGCCGTAGGCCATTTTAATTTAGGCTCCTAAGCACAGTTACAAATGCAAGGCTATCTTTAATGAACCATTTTTCAGCAGTCTGACACCCAGTAGGATACCATGCATTGCAAATACTGCTTTCCACGGCAATTCCTTCGGGATGGAGAAGCCGCTACTGGAGGCATCCTTTTCCTCCTTCCACCTGGGGAAGACATTTCTCTATCAATTTCCCTGTCAAAATTTCCCCAGGGTTGGCACAGGGCTGGGGTCCTTTCGCCCTTCCTTTTGCCAAGGTGGCTCTAAAAATGCAGTCTCCATCTGAAAAGGTGGGGAGATAATAAGGTGTAAATCAAAACCAGCCTGCGGTATTTCAGCTCAAGGTGCAGGACTGTACGGGGGGGACACTGCCTCTGCACCCCCAGGTTGTCTGAGTTTGAGCGTGCCTTTGGCTGCTGGTGATAAAAATAAGACCTCGATTAGATGAAGCAAAAGGGGGATTATCTTGCCACCATTTAAATACATGTGAATTCTGCTACCTGGGGAGGGGAGGAAGGCAACCGTGTTTTCAACCCATTTAAATTGCTCTGTACGTTCGTGGTGCGTTATAGCACAGTATTCGGATTGTGCCGGGGCCTCCCTTGAAAAGCCCTTGCACAATCGCTTGGAGACCCTCATAAAGCCATAAATTACCACGTCCCCCCTTCTCCTTAACCCCCTGAGCTGGGCGGGGAGATCATCCCGTCTGCTGAGTTGCGCTGTGTCCCGGGGGTGGGTGCCCTCCTCCCCGTCCCACCCGAGGGACTTCGCTCTCATCTCCACCATGTTTGGTGTGCTCCTGGCTGATGGACGGGCATCCCCGGGGGACGGGCATCCCTGGGGACGGGCATCCCTGGGGGACGGGCATCCCTGGGGACGGGCATCCC
>JASVER010000185.1:346285-367285 GCA_030449065.1 Oceanodroma leucorhoa | reverse complement strand
GGGGGACGGGCATCCCTGGGGACGGGCATCCCTGGGGACGGGCATCCCGCCCGCAGAGGCGTCAGCCCAGCGCTGGCGAACGACCCCGGCGAGCTTCCCGCGTGCAGAAGGGCACACGCAAGAGCTGTGGTGGGTCTTGGTGGCTCAGCTTCAGCTCTTTTTAACCTCAGCTCTGTGGGCAGGGCTGCAATTATTAATTCCTAGCTCAYTTGCTTGCGGTTGTTAGTTGTAGGTACAACTGTGGAGCCAGTGCAGGATAAAAGTATTTTTGTCGCGACAATTTTTAATGACAGTGTTTGTTACAAAAGTTAGGGTGAAATGCCAATGCGCTTTTTGTATTWATTGTTATTACTTACCTTCCTATGAACAAAATTGCTGTTGGCTTCTGAAATGTGCACAAATCAGCAGAAATTTAGTGCTGCTAAATCTGCTCTCTCTTTACACAGTTACGCATTTGCATATTTGCCCAAGATTTTGGTACAAAATTCACATAGAGAACCTATGGACAAAATTTTATTGAAATAGAAAGGTGAAATTAGGTCAGTAACAGTGATGTTTGCAGGACAAGATTTGTTTAATTCAAAACTTAATGTCCGTTGCTGTTTCAGTCACTGGAAAGAATTTCACTATAGGAGTCCTTYGTATTTTCTGATCTTTTTTGAAGTTATTTATGAATATGCTATACTAATTGACAATTAAAATGTGATGATAATGTTCCTGAGGATTAAGAAGCAAATGGAGGAGGAAGGTACTTAGGGGTTTTAAAAATAAAGTTAAAAATAACATTTTAACTAAAAAATAAAAACACATAGGAAATAGTAGATTTTTTTAAATAGGTCATTTCTAAATGTCAGAAATTGTTCCCAATATTATTAAACTGCTTTTTTATGCTTTTGTCTGGACACATTTCTCTTAGTTTATTAATCTGAAAAATACAGATCTCTAGATAATTCTGTTAGAGAACAAAGAAAGTTGCATTTTAGTAATTAGGTCTCTGAAGCTATTATCTATCAGCACACACTCATTTTCCCAGTTCTCTTCTGGGACCTGATTAATTTGATTCCTKAGATGATGTCCTAAGGGACAGAGGAACCAATGGTTGTTCACAGTGGCGTTGTGTTAAATGTATCTCTTGGCGTAATTAGGGTGCACACCTAGTAATTATATTTCGAGGTAAAAGTCTTGATCAATCRAGTTATGAATTGCTTTCTTTGAGGCTGCTTGTAAAAATATAACTCCACTGAAGAAGAGCCCATCTGAATTTTTTTGTGGTCTTAGACGTATTTAAAATTGCTGCCTTCCCTATCTTTGTAGAAGCTGTGTGTGGATAAGAATAACCAGTTGTATTTCTGCTACCCTTGAATTTGGCCATCCTATGTGTTGCCTGTTTGTTCATGCCACGTGCTCGGATGAGTTAGGAACCAGAATTTTTAATATATTCAACCTAGATTAAAAAAAAAAAAAAGGAGGAAAACCATACAGATTAAATTCTGTGCAAAGTATTTTGAAAAAAAGGCTTAATTTGTCACATGGTGGGAGGTTGGAGGAACAATTCTTGTAGCAAAAATACTCTGTGTCATTTGGAATGGGCGTGTGGGGAAACAGTGCAGTTTTATTTTCACTGCGTGTTCTGGAGCAAAGAGTGGCTTTGCTCTCTGCCTGGAGCGGGTCCCCAGGGTTGTGAAAGCTCTGTTTGCTGAGGCTGGGATGGGTTTGAAAACTGTAGGGAGGAACACTTACCTTTTTAGTATAAATATTGCATTTGACAAGGGGTTTTGAATTTTACTTGGCAGAAGCCTAAGTCTGCAGCGTGATTACAGCCTGAAACGGTAAGAGCCAAATAATTCAGGAGACTCTAAAAAAAAAAAAAAATCTCAGAAATGCTGGACACACTTCAAATGGGATTAAAGGAAGTCCCTTTCTTAGAAGAGAAAAGAAATATATGAATTTGTTCTGAAAAACGGAGGAGCTGCTGCGTACTGCCCATATTACAATTGACGTTAGCGGTGCACTGAAGCCTGTCTCATTTCTAAGGGTAAAATGGTGCCGGGTAATTGAGCTGACAGAGGAGACTTTCCTCCTAAATCAGTACAAATCCTCGCCATTTTCTGACTGCAAAAAGTGTTCTTCCCTGACTCCATGGGAATGCAAAGTACCCATAAAACAGGATGGCCGACCTCATCCCAGTGAGGCAAAATGTGCCCAATGCAACACCAAGCTGCGAAGCCAAGTGCTGCATATTCATTTGKTTTCAGCAATTCTCTCTCCTTCCCTCCATATCGGTCTTTTATTGGCATCTCTAATAAAAAAACCTAATAGCTTAATAATAACTAATCTCTGTTAGTGTATTTAGTAGCCAGCTTTCAGTTATTTTCACTATTATCCATTAAATTCTCAGTGTAATTGATGTAAATCAACAGTGCAGGATTACGCTCCAGGTAGCTCTTTGCTGTTATACCAACACCTTTCTCTCTCCTACGCAAACCCACACATCTTATTTTATTGTTTCTAACACATGTAAGCACGTATGTGTATACCCAGATGGATTTGCACGTATGTACCTTCTCAGCCTGTTCCAGTCACCAGCACACTATTCCTAGCAGCCTTATTAACTTTTTACAAGTTGTTCCAGCATATCTCATTCCACTCAGCCTGTATATTCCTAAATGTAGGCAGTTACGTCAATTTATGCATTAAAATACTGTATCTAATCATTGAATGGAAATAATTACATGCTCAGAATAGGCCTGCATTTGCACAGTCAGCTGAAAAAGATAATGCACATAATAGTTTGGTTTCTCTGTACACTTAGTGCATTGCTAAACCACTTTATCTCCTTAATAATCAGTTAGTATTCAATTCCCATGTCCTACCTAGTCTATTAAAGTAAGGCTAAAGTGCAAAGTTACATTATTTTTCAAGCACTTTATTTAAAGCCTTATTGAGAATTTAAATATAGTACTTCATAGTTTTAAATTGGGATTACAGGATAAGTGCTTGTGTTTTACTGAGACGTACTCAGCAGATGATGTGCAATCCGCCTTTCAAGTGTAATTATATAATTAGGTTGATAATGACTGTATCAATTTAGGAAGTTAGAGCTCTTGATAAACATTTTCACTCTTCCCTTACCTATTTAGGATTTTAGTGCCTGGGGACTGCCAGAGCTGCAAGTGCCCTAATTCCAAAATAAGTTCGCTTAACCCGCGGCGTTAGGGTCCCGCAGTGAAATACGCGCGGCCGCCCTCGTGCACCTGCGTGGAGCTGAGCACCGCGGTGATCCGGCGGTGAAAGCCCTTCCCCGGAGGCGGGAGGGTTTTCCACGGGAGCAAAGCCCTGCACTGCTGAATTGGGCAGGTCCTCCCACAGTCTGCCACGGATGGGAAACGCGCGTGCTAGGAATAAAAAGGGAAAAAAAAAAAAACAAACTGAAGAGGGGAAAAAGGGAAAAAAGAAAAATAGAAAAAAGAAAAATAGGGGAAAAAAAAGGAAAGAAAAAAAAGAAAAAGGCGCGGCAAGTACAAAATTCAATACAGGTTTTTCAGCATCATATTGACCAAAGAGCCTGTCTAGGTTCCTCGCTCAGCCAAATTCAGCTGTAGGGCTGAACGTGCCATGAATGAGGGGTGAAATTCCTCCTGGTGAGTGAGTCATGGTTTTGTGGGCTAGGCATTAATTCTGCCCCAGACAAATATGAATGCAGTCATGTTGGCACTCCCAAGTGCCAAAAATGTCCTTTGACTCCGTATGCATGGGAGACGCTCGTACTTGCCTTACTGTGATACCTCCAGGCAGAGCAGCAGTGCGGGGGGCAACTGAGCTATTGCTTCCTGAATTAAAAAAAAAAAAAACTTCTGCTGCTGCTTCTCTGCTTATATTTAAGASACTAATATTGAAAACCTGAATCATGCTGATAGTCCTTGCTTATTGAGCTTCTCAAACAAAAACCCACAAAAAATACTGAATAAAAGCAGTTGTGCTGCAAGATGCTTATCTTTACAGTGTTATTCACTGTTTCTTAACTTTTCAAGTAAAAATTGCACGTGCCCGTGTATACACAGATCCATTTTTCGCCCAGGTGGGTGAGGGGGTGGCTGGAACGAGAGCTGTGCCCAGCCCGGGGGCTGTTCCTGGGGCTGCGTGCGGGTGCTGTGCGGGGGGGTGCGGCGGCAGGGGGGGGCTGGGGGGCGGCGGGGCTGGCTCACGGCGCGTCCGCGGAGCTCGCCCTGGCCCCGGCTGCCCCAGCCCGGCTCCCCCGGCTGCTCCAGGCGACCTCCTGTGGGTCCGCGTGCTGCAGCACTTCCACAAGTGAGTTTACTGGCAGCGGTGCTTGTAGAAGCAAAAGCTCCGAAGTGTGGCCTGAATGGGTTTTTTGGAAAATAAGTGCATTTCTAATGCTGGTATTCAGCCTGAGTCTTTGGTTGGCTGGTCAGGTTCACCCAGCCGATGTAATTAATCAAAGGTAACAATCTAAAAATGAATAATGCTCTTCAAACACCACTTAATGGTCGAGAGTCACCAAAARTACTAAGTGACTAATGCTGAACAGGAACAAAAGTGAATAGGTGAACGAATTATTAAAGTATTCACCCTGATCCCATTTCTGGTTGGTATTACTCTACTGGAATTTGTTGTTGCAGTTCTAAGTAATAAAAATTATAGTCACAGCCAGCGGCTGGGGGTGCTGATCTCCGGCAAGCTGCGCGGGAGGGTTGTGTTGATGCCCATCAGCAGCCAGCCCTTTTCTTTCAGAGAGCTGTCAGTCTGCTAGCCGCAGTCCTTCCCCYTTACGGATTTGTCCAGAGAAGTGTCAGCGTTTCATTGCTGTGCTAACAGTCAGCTAAGGTGATTGATGCAAAATAAAATTTGAGGAATGATTTGGATTTAAATATGAACCAGTTGAGCTACAGAAATTGGTTTCATGTGTATTAACAGTGGAAGTTAAGGGGTTCAGAGGGCACCTCGGTGGAGATCCTGAGTCCCAAAGATGTGCTTGGACCAACCTGACGTGCCAGGAGGTCCTCGTGGTGCCCATCGGCGRTGTGGCCTGAGCCCCTCAGGAAGGAGCCGCAGCCCAGGAGGTTCCTGCGATGGGGTGCTCCAGCACCCTGCTCTACCGGGGCTTGTCTTTCCTTGCAGAATGTTTGTCTGGCATTATTAAACTCTGATTTAAAAAAGAGATTACCCCTGCTTTCCATCGCGGGCGTCCATCTCCTGCATACCAGCCTCTTTCCCGCAGGGGTTTCGTGGCAGAAGCCGGTGAAGCGCCGCGGCTGCTTTCCCACGCGGAGTGTTTGTAGGAAGAAAGGGCAGGACTTGCAACACCTCGGTATTTAGCTGAATACTGCCTTATTAAAACCAGCAACTGCCTTGAGAATTAACGTTGTTTGACTTAGTTTTTGGGGTCAACTAGCTTGATTTAATTCAAAGGTGCTTATGAGAGGAGGTGTGAGAACTTGGGTTTTCCTGTCTTGTAGTTGTTCCAAAGGTCTTGACTCGTTAACACTGCCCTAACCTAAAGCTGCAGTTAAAAGGGAGCTTAAAACCTTTCTGCCTAAATGTGATCGATCCCTCTTTTGTGTATCCTCGGTTTTTTTAAAGGAGAAAGATGACATTTGTAGATCAACAAACACAGAAGTGCCCTTGTGTAATTAACATGCACGGATCAAGACAGATCAAATTCGTGTTTTATCTTTTGTGTCATTTATAGCACTGGTATTTGCAAAGAGCATTTTATTAAATTTGTAATAAAATGGAGTGTGAGGAGTGGGTTGGCAGATCATTGCCAAAGCATTGCCAGACAGACGGGGCCGCCTTAGATTATTTTTTTCCTAAGGGTATCCCTTGTGGGGCMTATTGCAAATTCCTAATGACTTAACTGAGCTTTTCAGCTGGCAGGGAAGAGTAGAAAGAAAACCCTTATTACTTTACATGTAATACAAATGGAATAGGAAAAATAATACACTCATGGATGCTGCATACCATGCCTAGTATTGAAATACCAGGTAATACAAAACCTATATTTGAATACATTGGGGAGGGAGGCTGGTTTTGTGTTTGATCTGTAAAATTATCACCCTGAGTTGGAAACAATCCTGTTTTGTAGGGTTGCACGGACGTTCAAAATGAGACACATSTGAGATACCTACGAAACAGAGATTGATGGCTGACCCACTTGTCACAATGAATGGCAATAGAAAACAAATGTTTACATTTGAAAACATCATGAATGTAATGGTCTTTTATGAAGGTGTTTAGTAATTTTTCCAGTTGCAAAAATACATTTTTTTTTACATGCACACTCTTATAACTGAAATCAGCTCTAGCTTTGCTGTASTGCCAGTAGCGCAGGTTTCACTCCTGTTACTCTAACGTGTTAGTAAAAAAGACAAAATTTCCCAGGAACACTTAATTTCCATATTTTTTATGCCAAAGAAGAGCTGTAATGTAGCAGGGTTTTATGGTTTTCACATGAAAAACGTTTTCACTGTCAAAATTCTTCTAGTACCTCAATAATTTTACTACCTATTTTTTAGTCTTTGGTGCTGGGTGTTTAAAGCTAAAGTCAGAGGTTTCTTTTCAACTCTGCCTTCTCTTAAAAGCTTTCCTGAGATATGGGCGGGAGAAACATCTTAATGCAGGATTAATTTTATCCATAATAATGTTCCCATTGATATCTATTTCAGTAAAATTGATATTTTTTTCTTTAGTGTCTGGACAAAATTGGCAATGTAAGAGTTTATTAGGCTCTGTCTTTCTCTCTAAAATATGCTTGTGTAAGTATCATACATTACAACAGGTATGTTTATAGGGTAAAACAACATTTAAAGTCTTAATCTGTTGCCATAGAATAAGCTTTAAAAGTGCAACACACTATCATGCAATGCTTTATTTGCAGAAATATTGACAATATTGACTCATTTTCTGGAGTGRTAAGATTTTTTTATGTTAGAAATTGTAAGCATATTTTTCTCCAAGCATATATAGCTGATGTTTTCCCATGAAAAGCTCAGAATCTTCATTCCATACCATATTTTATATTATGAAGTCACTACATATATTTATCTTAAATCACTCATGAACTGATATAAGAACTTCTCTGGAAGAGGGGGAAGGGCGGGTGGTGTTTTTTTCTTTTGAGCTMGCACATTTTTTGTTTGTTTTGCTTTTTAATGAGTTACGCATGTTTTTTGGCAATGTAAATAAGACATGTTAAGGAATTAACATTTGGGCTAATTAGAAAATGCGTGTGTTAACAATTAATAYGTCTGCTTTTGATACGGATATACCATGAAAGTCCCTGGATTTTAGAAGCGTGCGGCAATATGTGTATTATTTTCTGGGTTGTGTTGTCGGGGGCTCGTGAAGCACGGCTGAGCCTGCCCGGCGTTCAGCCCTTCTCCTGGGAGGGAGGGATGGATCGGTCGCTCCTCGCGTCGGCGAAGTGGCCGTGGGACTGCAAGCCCCTGGGTACCATTCCGCGACTTTCCCAAGCAGTCACCCTCTGTCTCCTTGACGGAAAAGGCAGCAGGGCGTGCTTTGAAGCATCCTGCCAGGCACCGGTTGAATCGTATTAATACAGCAACTAGTATTTTTCCAAAATTATTAGCAAGTGTTCTCGTTTCCTCTGTAACGTGTGCCATACCAGGCACCCTGGTGTTGCAAACTCATTTGTAATTTAGCGCTTTGCCATCTTTAATCCTGTGAAACATAATACAATTTTGAATCCTCCTTTGGGAGTAAAAAAAGCAAAAATCAAACTAAACCATCTCCATCTCCGGAGGTTCCCGGGGGCCTCTGACTCGGTTCTTAGCTTTCTCATTTAAAGGGGGCACCTCGGACAACGAGCTGGCTACCGTGCCATGCGATGCAGGTTTTCAAAGCCGGACTACGGAGGGATGTGCATACGCTGGCCTCTCTGGTCACGCTGCTCCCCCCTTGAATACGCTAGAATGGTTCAATGAAACACTTTTCTCTTAGGCTTTTCAAGGCAGCAAAAGATAGCGAAAGCCTAATTTAGATTAAGTTCTCAAAGTGTTATTCTTACATGAAGAAAATTATTCTCAGTTCTGCAACTTCTGTTTCATTCCGGATGAAAATTTTCATCTTTATCATCAAGAATTAATGTCTTGTTCTGCAGAAATGGTACATTTAGCCAGTTTTGAAACTATGTCCTTGTATACCAATTTGCAGGACATGCCCTTTAGAAAAAAACAGATGTAATGCAATGCCGCAACCTTTTAATTTGTTCTACTTGAAACACATCTGCTGCTCTGTTAAAACAATCTGCTGCTTTCCTGAGATATTTTTAATCCATTCTTCTGCACRCTGCACTTTCTGTAGCTTCTTGTGACGTTTCATTTCTTTTTTGCACCCAAGGACATTTCACTTAWGTTTCTTATTTAAGTGTAAGCAGACTTATTAGTCATTAATTATTTTTATATTTCCCCTGAGTCCCATCAATTATTTATCAAGTAGTGACAATAAATAGGTATCGGTTCATAATAGCTGGGTTTTAARTTGTGCAGAAGGGGACATAAAGGTTTACTGGAGATGCGCGGAGGCGAGGTCCTTGCTTGGCGGCGAAGCGGGGCGTGAGTGCGAGCGCTGCGCAGGAACGTGTACAACAGAGGAGCTTTGGGAAGGGAGAACCTGTCRGGGTCGCAGCGGGGAGTATTATCAACGTGTATTGGGACCATACGGGGAGAAAGGGAAGAGAGAGCTTGAATTGCAGGGGGGATTGATGCCAGTGCCTTGGAGAGCTGGGTCACCACCGTGCTGGGGGGCATCCCAAGACCTGAAGAGCCTTGAGATAAACCTACCCCAGTGAGGTGAGCATGCCAAGCCCACCAAAGACTCCCCATCTCTACGGCTAAGTTTTATTGAAATGTAAAACTAGGATTTGTTTTGCTGTAGTTTGTTTAATTGCAGAAARCTCAAGTATGAAGTTGAGTCAGATCGAGTGGAAGAAGGTTTATTGCTTTTTCTATTCCAGCAATTGCAGGGCTGAACCAAATGTGGAAATAGAAATCCCTGTAAGAATTGTAAAGCAAACTAGAAACAAGGTGTTCGGTGAATCCACAGGGTATTTYCGTTGAGAGGCAGTGTTTCTGATTTGGTTTGTAACTCTAATACCAAAGTGTGTGTGTGCGGTGGGGGAAGGCTGTGTTGTTTGCGGTCTCAGACTATAACAGTCTTAATATCCTTTTTCCTCATGTTCAGCTTCATCAGATCCCCACAGTACCAAGCACTACAAAACACAGATACTGCTTTTCTCCTAGCACCTCCGGTGCCTTCCCATGAGGAAGATTAGCTTAATTATGGATAAGGACTGAGTAGCAGAAATAATAGCAGCAGTGCATGTCTCTTCTGAGGCAGCAATCACAGACCTCACTCCCCCTTTCCCATAAAAGCTTGCCCGGAAAACATTTTATTTTTTTTTTTTAAATGAAAGTCTCTTTTCTGAAAGCAAAGGTGTTTTCGGCTCAGTCCTGCGTGTCACACATTGCACACATAGCTTTCAAAGTCGGGCAAGTGTTCTTGTTCTTCCACCATGGGTACRTAGGAATGACAACTACTCTGCAGCAAAACTCATGTCACCATCCTTTTCATGCCTGACCGGGTCCAGGGGTCGTACTCTTCGGTGTTTGTTTCGTTTGGCCCTTTTGTGGTGAATATAGATAGACACAAAGCAACGAAACAGCCATAAGATGCTACTTAATGGAAGCACAAGGGTTAGGCGCCAAGGTGCTTTAGGTAGTATAAGTTAAATTAAACAGTGACTGCATAAGTTGTACTTAGAGAAAAACTRCCATTTGAAAAAGTAAAATATTAAATAACAACTGTAATACTGACCTTTTGATGCTTTTCTCCCCCTAAACAGAGTCAAATGAAACTCTGTGATCAATCTCCTTGATTGCAGAACAGCTGATAAATTACCTCTGTTTCTTGGGGAGAAAAATAACAATCTCTGAGTCCTTTAGGAATTTTATAAAACCTCCCCCAGTACCTTACTGGACATACTGTAGCCCAGAAGATGTTCTGAGAGTTGCAGAGCAGACGAAGCCTCCCGTCCGTCACATCTGTCCTTTACAGCCCCTGTGTTCCCTGTGCCGTCAGCTCAGCTTTTTCCTGGATTTAACCTGGGTTTGATTTGTCTTCACTTTTCTGCCATCCCCTACGTTGTTATGATTTAAGTTCTCTATATGGGTAACGGTTGAAGGTTTTATTTGAATACTTCTGTTTACTGAACTTTAAAATTTCATACTTTGCTAATGCCTGAGTAAGTGCCGCTTAATTTCTCGGCACCAATCAGGCACATTCGGTTTCTGAAGAGTTTTTGCTGATCCGGAGCTGGTGAAGGATCGGTCGCCCCCAGCCACTGTGATCAGGCTAAAGTGCTTCCCAGGGRCGCCTGCCTTGATTGTGGCAATAATTTGTAGGGTATCCTGTCTTTTAGTTAGTTATCTAGAATTACATCAWATCCTACCATTACATAATGATACATAAACATAATTTGTCAAAGATGTAACAGGTAAAGATTTGGAAATATGGATGAGTGGTTATCCAAAATAAGTTAAATTTCTGTTAAGAGTAATGAATAGYTTTACTCTTGTTGTGTACTGAATTTCTTTAAAAATGGATAACCTCTTGTGCTTTAGGGCATGATTTCCCAGCAGAATGTGCTGATACCCTTGGTGCTGATGTGCTGGGGTCGCGAGGTGTGCCACGCGTGTTCGTGCCCGATGSGCGGTGGGTGCTCGCCTCGCATTCGGTCTCCTGTGGCTGGGCTGTGCAGCCGCGCCTCTGTCCGCCYGGGTGCCTGCTCCTATCGACAGAGAAATAAATTGCTTGACTAGCTATCATAAGTCTCGAAATCACCGTATATTCTTTTGACTTAAATAAGAATACACTGTACGGGGGGGATTTCTAACTGATTTCCCCTCTCCTTTATTATTATTCTGTTTTTTTTCTCTTTGTGACCTGTATTTCTGATTTGTGGCTCTGATTTGTGGCCCACACAGCGGGATGCTGCTGGCTCGGGTCTCTGATGTATAGGCTTGCGGTAGGAGCGGCGCCGCCAGCCACGGTGACAATTTAACTGTGACATGATGTGACATCTTCTCCCTTCAGGAGCAATGGGGTTTCTCAGGATGGAGAATGTGTCCTTTCTGGATCACCCAAGGGGTGGTGTAGATTACATCAGTAAAATAGCCATGCCTCRTCCAAGTTATTTCTCTCAGAACAGAGTGCTGGAAAACGCCAGCAAGATGCTTTGGAAAAAATGGTTTGTAAAAAAGTGAACGGATATGGTTTTTCTTTCTTTAATATTTTGGAAGATGAAAAAATCAAGGAGTTCAGTGGTCCTGCCTTTCCGGATTGATAAATTATCTGAAAAGAAAAAATGTAATTTTCCAAGCATTTCAATTTGCTAAATTAATCATTTAATCCTTGTAAAGATCTACGGTGTAGCAGCTGCACATGTGTTCACATATTGCCGTACCATAATTCCAGCAAATGGATATTGATAAAAAGGGAATCATGACAACTGGGGACGGATCTGTGATTTATGCTTTGCAGCTTTACAGAAACTGTGCTTTGATCACCTATTCTCTTAACAATTCCAGGTGTTGTTAAGGTGGATTATGGCGACGTGTCAGTCAGAAAAGCACTGAGAGAAAATCTGAAGTGTAAACCCTTCTCGTGGTACTTGGAAAACATCTATCCCGACTCCCAGATTCCACGGCGGTATTACTCGCTTGGTGAGGTACGAACCATTCCCTTTGGTGACATTAAAACAATAAGTACCTTGTGCAAACGGAGGCATCGCTAAGAAGATGAGGTGCTTTTGGAGAAAGGAGTAAAGTGCTTGTGTGCCTTCTCTGTATCTTATCTTWTATTTTGAATAGGTTATATTTTCTCTAAATCTTTCATAAGGGGGCATTGCTATTCTGAATGTATATGTTCACCATTAAAAATTCATCTTTTAAATTGAGTAGCATATTGGAAAAGTGAAGTTTGTGGCTAATATTTTGAAATTTTTACGTAACGTGCAGTAGTTGAAGGAAACTTTCCATCATCGGTTACCCCTTGCACGTAGAGTAGGAAAAGCCTTATTGCTTTTTTCTTTTGAAGAAATGCGTTTGTTCATTGATGGCTGTGTTTTCCAGCAAGGCTGCCTGGAGCTGAGAATCACAGACATTCCTAATAATCTGATGATTCCAGTTCCACCAAGAACTGAAGTCTCTTTAAAATTCAGAGAATTCACTGTTAAAAATATTCTATTGAGTTGTACCTACGCTAACTTTTAAAAGCTCTTSAATGGTTTGATTTAAAGATAGCTACAGATAGAATAGCAATCAAAYGAGCAAATGGCTTTTTTAAATCCAGGAAAGTAATTTACTATTGAAACTTTCAATTGTAGTGAAAAATAAAAGCCACAGTAGGGCTTCCAGTTTAACTATGACAAAATAAAGTGAAACATGGTTTTACAGCAAGGAAAGAACCCATCTAACAAGTGTCAAATAATGAGGTTTTGTACGATATTGTCAGACTGGAAAATAAAAGTATGAGAAAGTAATAAAATAGTTATTAAAACACTTCATTTTTACCCGCACGGCCCCAGTTTCTATGGAAACAGCAGTTCAGGCAGCACCTATGAATTAAAACTCATACTTGACTATTACAGCTGCTGCCTGCTAGTTGAGCAGTAAAGTGGGTTTTTAGACCTACAGCTCAGGTACCATCATCGGCAGTAGCGGACAATTTTTAAAACATCGGAAGCGTATTTCTCAGTCRTTCCCCTCTCTTTCAGCGGGCGTTTAGCCTCAGGTAAGACAAACCACCTGACTCGTCGGGGTCATTACTCCCCCGATGGTCCGAGATGCGCCCGGCCGCTCTGCGAGGTGGCCGGTGGGAGGTGGCCGTGCTTCGCCGCTGCTTTTCGGGGCGAAAACGGTGCTCAGCAGCCCCCGGGTGGGAGCCGTGGGTCGGCTGGCCGCTGAGGGTCGGCTTTGGTAATAAATCTGAGAAAATCGGTCTCTGGTACAGTGCAATCTAAGTGTAACGAGCGTTCAGCGTTGGGCCTCAAATTATACTGCGCGAGTGCATATTTTGTCCTTCTGTAGTATAAACAGTGATAAAAAAGTGGATAATTTTGACAAATTTGGGATAATCGTCCTTAATTTACTTACGACCTCCTGCAAGATAGTGCAGGCGTGACTTGAAATCGGATGATGTTCATGCATAGTTTGCGTGCACCGCCCAACATATTGGAAATAATAATCAGTATTGTATTACATTTTAACTTGGATTTTATTTGGGTATTGAACAAATAATTTATATACGTCTGTTGCTTTTATAAATGAAGTGCTCAATTTTTAAATGAAATTTCAAAAATGTGGAGTTCTATGGAACTGAAGTTTGTAAGCATAGGAAGTTTGTTCCTTGTACACTTAATAGGCAGATCCTGAAGATTGCCAAGCCTTTGTTTGCCACTAAATTTTCCATTCAGTGAGAACATAACTTACATACGGTGACTGTAGGAGATTTGAATTTCCTAGGTGGACGAAAATATGCCTCAGAATAGGCATTAAATGTGCAAAATGTGGGGAATACTGAATATTCTTTTTTACATTTTAATCGTGTAACATTGAAAGTGAATACAAAATAAATGCAAGACAAGAATTATTTTATAAACCCAAGACATAATAATCATAGGTGAGTTTTCAAGGCACTTTTAATTGTAGTCCTCTGTTTTAATGAATCAAGGGATTGCAAAGCAAAAATTACCTTTCTCCTGGAGATACTTGAAACTCTCTTTCTACAAAAAGGTCATTTAAGAAAAAAGGCTGGGATTACCATTTGAGCTGGGATTATCACTTGAGATAGTCATCAGGATGCAGTTTTGGGGCTGCAGTGGCTTTGGCGGTCTGCGGGGTGGCCCGTGCTGGAGCAGAGGAGAGCGGGGAGGGGAGGAGGGGTTGTCCGTGGGCTGGCTCGTCCCCCCGGCCACGCTCCGGCCGGTCCCGGGCGTGCGCCATGGCTTACGCCAGAAAGCCCCGCGCTGCCCTGCCACGTAAAACCGTTTGCTTTCGCCGGGCTCTCGAGAAGGGCCATTTGTTTTAAAAGCAGCTGGGAAGTGGTGGAAACCGGCGGTCTGGTTATCAGCTGGCACCCGAGGTTGGAACCCCCAGGTCAGCGACCAGGCAGCCTTTCTCCTGACTTCGGCAGCTCTTGGAGGATTAAGCAATTAAGAGCAGGCGCTGCTGAGAGATTACTCACCAGCACAAGGTAGTGCGATGTCCTGGTTTTGGCTGGGATAGAATTAATTTTCTTTCTAGTAGTTGGTATAGTGCTATGTTTTGGATTTAGTATGAGAATAATGTTGATAACACATCAACATGTAGTAGGTTGTCTACTTCTCAAGGACTTTTCAGCTCACATGCTCTGTGAGGTGCACAAGAAGCTGGGAGGGAGCATAGCCGGGACAGCTAGGCCAGCTGGCCAATGGGGTATTCCATACCATATGATGTCATGCTCAGCATATAAGGCTGGGGGAAGAAGAAGGAAGKGGGGGACGTTCGGGGTGATGGCGTTTGTCTTCCCAAGTAACCGTTACGCGTGATGGAGCCCTGCTGTCCTGGAGGTGGCTGAACACCTGCCTGCCGATGGGAAGTAGTGAAGGAATTCCTTGTTTTGCTTTGCTTGCGTGCGCGGCTTTTGCTTTCCCTATTAAACTGTCTTTACCTCAACCCAGGAGTTTTCTCACTTTTACCCTTCCGATTCTCTCCCCRTCCCACCYGGGGGAGAGTGAGCGAGCGGCTGTGTGGGGCTTAGTTGCCAGCGGGGCTTAAACCACGACAGCGATTTCTTCCTGTGTGACCAACGACGCTGGAGCAGGTTAAGGAGCGACCACGTGAGCTTTGCTGAGCCGCTCTTCCCCCGCGTGGTTAATCAGGTTGCCCTGTCCCGCTTCTCTTGCTTTGCTGCGTTAAGCCCGGTCTGGCGGCRTTGGTTTCCTATCGAAGCCGTGCCCGTTGAGCCTCTGACGGCGGCCCGGGGAATTGCAGGTGCCTGAGAGTTGCACTAAGTGCCGCTAAAGCGTCTCAAAATACGGGGGGTTCGCGACAGTTTTACCAAAGGAATGAGGGACCCGGAGATGCGTTTTTTGCTTTGCACACATTAGTAAGAAAATCAGCCCGTGCTGTTGAGAGCCGAGGAGGAGCAGGGGGAGCTGTGTTTGTACGTACAAACTGTGCCAACAGATACGTGAGGAGGGTTAAGAAAAAAGGTGTTGTATGCACACGGTGGGGTTTGTACGGGCTGAACGCACACGCTGTCGTGGAGACTGCGATGCGGGAGAGCTTCAGGGGCGACTGTGGCATCCCCTKCCTCTCCTCTCCTATGAAGCTGAGGTTGGTTGATTGCTTTTATACTCAGCCGTCTTCCCGGGTAAATGTGTATTCTAAAAATACGTTTTGGGGAGCGATGCTCTGGKACTTACCCTGCTGCTCCTTATTGCGTCTTGCTCCGATGGTCGTTTGTTGCGATTGCACGAGCTGAGCGTCGCTGGAAGGAACTCACCACGTCGTGCATTGTATCGCAGACGACGTGCTCCTAAAGCTGCCTTCTCCCCAGCTGCATTACGCACAAATTGTGTAAAAACGGTTTGTTTAAGCAGAGACATTCACTAAGGGTGTTTGTTCTTCTCTGAGGATGGATGGATTCTGAGGGGAAGGCTTTATTTAAAAATTTTTAAAAAGCATGTATTTAGTCACAAAGCCGTCCAGCAGCCTCTGCTCTGAAGGAGTCACACGCTGTTCGCACTCGGTTTTTCTCTCTTGGAGCGGAGTCAGCCCTGCTGGAGGAAAATAAAAGTGCATATCTTGGGCAAGCCATTAGTTTTGCATTGTTTAGAAGTAAAAGCGTATTGTATTTGTTAAACAAAACAACGCAGGGCACTGAATGAGATTTTCCTTGAATGCTGTTCATACTTAATGCTTAATATGTAATTTAAAATCTCATTATCCTCTTTGTAATTATTTTCATTTTCTTTTGGGAGTGTGACATATTTACAAATTGCAAGTTAAAATACATTCATATAGTTGAATGCATGGATAATGTACTTTCTCCTACAGTGACCTAATTTTTTCTGCACAAATATGACATTTACAGGCATTTTTTTCAAGGAACATTTCATCTCTTTCTTTCTTCAGATCAGGAACGTTGAAACCAACCAGTGTTTAGACAACATGGGCCGCAAGGAAAATGAAAAAGTGGGCATTTTCAACTGCCACGGCATGGGAGGAAATCAGGTAAAATTAAAAAAAAAAAAAAAAGGTGTTATTTGTACAATAATTGCTTCAATCTGCAGCTGTGTGACCACAGGCACAACAGCTATCAGGAAAAACTGATTAGAATTCCCCCAGAGCAGCGTGGGAGCTGCAGCTTCACCCGTCAGCATTTCTCTCCCGCAGAAGGCGGGGGGCTGGTTTGCGCATACGGTGTTTGAASCAGGGGGTACGGTGGGGGCTCGGTGGGCGAGCTGTCCCTGGGTACCCCCTGATTTTGTCGTGGTAGAAACCAGGTTCCCTYGGCAGTCCTCAGTTAATGCAGCTCAAACGGAGACGTGTCGGTTCACTATAAAAAGCAATAGCAGCAATTAGCAAACATATTAATGAAAGTTCCAAAATGTTGGAGATTTTGAGCTTAAGAGCTTTAGGAGTACTCAGAAAGCCATYTTCTCAAGTAACAGCTGCAAATTTTGAAAACACATCGGTACATATCCGTAGGTCCAGTGAAGTATCCGAGTKAATATATTGAATATATTCCTGCTGTTTAGAGTGCAGAGAAATGCGTTTCAGATACTAACATTAGAAAACTTGATCATGAATTTTAATTTATTTTCTGGCATTGGGGGAAAAATCTTTTTTAAAATGAAAGGGTAAGAATCTACGTGACTTGTGGCTGAATTCATCTGTTTCTAAGACGTGTATATGAAAAATAAACATGCAGAATATTCATGCAGGTTGAGTTTTTTGCATTAGYGGAAATTCAGATCGTGGGGGCGTGGGGTGTTTCACTTGTGTCTTGGGTATGTTTGAAAGGGAGYGAAAAGGTAAGTGGCAATCATTTAGCTCATTGTAAAACTCATGACTGTACCTGCTCCCTGTATAAATAGCAGTAAACTTTGCATATTCTAATGCCTCGGATTCAAATCAGCAGAGCTGATTCATTTGGGTTGAGTTGGGTTTTGCCACGTACACCGGTGATTAAGGGACTCTTAGGCAGGGAGGCTGTAGCGTAGGGCTGCGGGACGGGGCGCGTGGGGCGCCGGGCGAGGCGTGGTGGAGGGGCCAGCCCTGGGGGGCTGCGGGGGGCCGGCAGCGCCGGCTGCTCCTGCTCCTTCCGCCGCACCTGGGATGCTCCGGCACAGCCTCCGGTTTCCCCGTCCTTGATCTGACCTGGAGATTCGTCAGAACCTGCTGCAAGTCTCCTCCTTTTCCTCGCACCTTTCTGAATGTAGTTTAGCCTTGTTTCTCTACTTTTTGGTTTGCTTTGCCTTTGGGAAACCTTTCTCCTCTTCTTCCCCTTAATTCTGACGGCTTTCGCAAATTAAGGACCCTGTGTCCCTTYATTCGGCTTCTGCCACACCCCAGAGCAGAGGGCGGCTCTTGCCTTCGCCCACTGCAATTAGAAGCCCTCGGGGTCCCTCAGTAGGACCTTACGTTAGTGCTGGCGTCTCTCCCCAGGAAGGTCTTTGGACCATGTACCTACTGGGCRGTGCTTGATGAGGGTGGCTCTTTCTAGTGCCACATCTGCTAAAAAAGATGGGAAGATGCAGGCTCTTAGAGCAAATTCCCGTGTTTCTTTCAGAGGTCCATCATATTTATCCCAAACTTCACTAACTTTCTAAATTTGACTTAGGAGRTGGACGTGTTAGCATTTTAATAAGACTGCATATGATCGAGGTTGAAGATTCTCTTTGTACCTTGGGTGTTTCGAGTGTTTCTCCTTCTTTCTTTATGTGGTGGAAAGACCCCTCTTTTTATTGAAAGAGGAGAAAAATCCTAGATGACTGTCAGGTCTCCAAACCCTCAGTTCCTCTGAAGTACCAGGTGTGAGGTTAAGAGTAGTGTAAGGCTCTGAGATAGGCAGATGGGCTGTGAATGTGTATATGGACTGTATAGCCTAAAGAAACCCTAATAACTAATAAATATATCCATTYTTTCTGAGCCTTCCTAAGCCAGTATATCTCAAATCTAAAGAAATTTTGGCTCTAGTCTCCTTTTTACCTCTCACATCAACCAGAAGGCAGAGATAAATCTGTTGTGTGCACCTGCGGGGCAAAGAGACTCTGCTCCCTGCGCTGACACGAACAACGAGCAGTACCTGTCGTCTGGTGGAGGYTTTGCGAGGAATACCTCACCTACACGCAGAACACTGTTCGTCCTTTAGCACGCATACGCAACTCCCGTTAAAAGTTATCTTTATTAAGTTCTGTTCTAGTGAGATATTAGAACTGAGCTAAGACATGTAAATGCTGGGAGCGGGGGGGTTGTATGGTTACAGAAATAGCTGAGGAACAAAACTACTTCAGAATGAAAATGAAGCAGGAATAATACCTAGCTCATTAGAGCCGAGCAAGATGCATGGGTGCGATCCAGCTTGAGGCAGAGGCAAATATCTCACAGCTATTGAAGTGTTTTAAAGGGCTTAAGGATAACGAGACTCTAAAAATTTGAATTTCTTTAAAAAATTAAGAAAAATGAAGCGTGTTAACTGAGGCCCTTCATGTGAGAATAGGTTTCAGAGTATAAAACTGTGGAGGATTTGTTATGTTGGCATGGGCATTTCACATTATCCTARCTCGGTTAGGACCTGGTGACTATTAATGATCTCTAAAATAAATACTATGAATCTCCTAATGCAGTTAAAAGCAATCTTAGAACTGTTTTCTTTGCTCTGTATGGAGGGAGAAAAATGCAAAGCCTGTCCTCAAATCAGCTGCGGTGGGGGTATGGCTGGAGTGGCTGGAATATCAAGTTTGTGCAGATATCTCCTGGGGCAGGGGCAGCGTGTTGGCTTATTTCAATAGTGATGTTTTTCAGGAGGGAGGTGCCTGAGGTTGACTCTTGGTTGAAGAAAGCACTGACCATGTGTGAATTGTGGAAAAAATTATTATCCTGCTTTCCAGCCTCAGACAGAGGGGATGACGCATCAATCTCACGCCTTTTTTTTCCCCCAGCTGCCTTCTGGTTTTGTGGTATTTTAGAGGTAATCTGTTCCTTTCGGTGGCCTGGTAGAGGGTGAAACTGTCGTCTGGCTTTCCTGCCTGGAGTCATCCCGACGGGTACACCGGTTAGGCTTTTATTGYGTTACCATGGGAATGTCATCCGTTACTGCGGTTATCGGGAGCGTCGAGCCTCTGTTCATAACAATAATCAAATCATACGATCCCACGCAGGCAGGAGGGGGATATTATTAAAAAGAAGGGCTGGGGAATTACGCAGGTTCACAACTGCACTGCGGGCGTATTGCAGAAGCGCGGGCGGGGGGAGCTCGGAGGGCTGCCCCGCTGCTGCGCTCGCGGGAGCGGAGCGCGTGGGCCAGCAGCCGCTCTCCCCTCCGCCGCGGAAGAGCGAAGGAAACGGCAAACACATTGCCATGTCTTACTTCCTCCTGTCTGGAGCTTCAGCTGTGCTAGGTATAGCAGTGAACCTGCTTTTTGTCAGCAAAATGCTATCAGGGAAGTAGCAAGCACACCTCAACTGTGGCCGTGGGGTCGSAAAGCCCCGAGAAGGGCCCTGCGGTGCTCCCTGCTTAGCCGGCGCCGTCCCTCCGGCACGGGTGACCTGTGCCATCACGCGCTGCCGTCTGCTTCCCAGTTTGGTCTCCTCGTGTCCGAGAGAGCAGCCGGGACGTCCGGAGCGGTAAGAGCGTTTTGTTAGCGGCGTGGAGGTCAGCTCCCTTGTCAAAGCACGCTCCCTGCATTTCCTTGGCGAGGAGGCTGSTTGGTGCGAAGCTGGCTGTAAGCCTGAGGCTAACGAAAGCCGTAGCTGAGAGGGGCTGCTTTTTCCTTCTGAGATGTTTCCTCTAGATAAATATCGTGGTGTTTTTTCCGTACCGATAAGAAGAGCAAAGTGCAAGCACTTTGACCCACGGGGCTATTTCTCAGCATCCCGCACAGCAACGGCAGCCCTGCGGCCCCTGCTCAGGGTCCCAGCAGATGCTCCAAGCCCTGGCAGAGGCAATGGTCTGGGGGATTTTTCACTATTTTACAGCCTTCACCAATTCCCTGAGCACGGAGGGATGCACTGAGAAGTGGAAGAAAYTTGCTTCATGCAAAACCTCTCTCCRGGCGGCTCGGAGCTCCCAGCCTCGATTGCCGTCTGCCGAGGCTGTTGGCATCTTGTGTGCGTGGCAGCTCTGCGTGGGAGAAGGATTTTTTGGAAAGGGCATTGTGGTTCCCACGGGATAGGGAGTATTTTGTTAGGATTCATTTTGAATGAATGTGGAATTGCATGAGCCAGGATTTTGCTGGGTATGAACTTACCTGGGGCAGCTCTTGCAAGGTGAGATCAGAATGAACGTAATGTTTTATGTATTTTAGGAAATGCGCAAGGGGAACCTGACTCCCTTCTGGCAATGTTTTRTACAGAAAGTTCAGACTCAGTACTCACCGACAGTTCAAAAAAACCCCAGCACACACAATAAGGATTGTTAGAGGGTTGTTTTTTCCCCAGTTAGCTCTAAATAATGGGCCTTYCAGAAACTGTTCTGTTTCATAGAATCATTAAGATTGGAAAAGACCTCTAAGATCATCAAGTCCAACCGTCAACCCAGCACCCATGCCCACTAAACCATGTCCCGAAGTGCCACATCCACATGTTTTTTGAATGCCTCCAGTGTTGGTGACTCCACCACTTCCCTGGGCAGCCTGTTCCAGTGATTGACAACCTTTCCGGTGAAGAAATTTTTCCTAATGTCCAATCTAAA
>JASVER010000185.1:284831-344875 GCA_030449065.1 Oceanodroma leucorhoa | reverse complement strand
GACCTAACGAGATCCCTGTACTCTTCTTGAGTTACCTGCCCCTTCTTCCAACAGCGGTAGACTCTCTTTTTTTCCCTGAGTCCCAGCAAAAGCTCCCTTTTTTCCCCCATTCACAGTAAATGTGTATATTTTCAAATGCCTTTCAAACATGAGCACTTTCTGTGTAGCAGTATGTGGAAAAATAATTTATAGACTCTCGCTCTGTAAGAATTTATTGTTAGGCTATGATAATTTGCTTACTACTGGGAATGGATAGACATGCGTGAGCTGTCTGACTCCTGAGATGTTTCTGTAGTGGAAGGCTGCCGTTTCCAGTAGGTTATAAAGGGTAATTTTTCCTGTGTTAGTATCACTGCCAGGTGAGGAGGAGAGGCAGGCAGGCGATAGATACCCTGACGGCAAGCGGGACAAACGTGCTGTTGATGCCTGCAGAGCCGTCTGATCACAGCTCGCACTTTGGCCAYGTAAGACTGATGCAGGAGTCACATCTTGCGTTTTTAGTTAGTTAATTTATCAACTACAGCTGTTCAGTAAGTCATCTAAMAGCATTTTATGCACAAGATTGAACAGAACAAAACCTTTAGTTTAGTGGCAATTGGACATTTATTCATGCGACTGATACAAGTTATGCACAAAAAGAGGAATTGAGCAGTACTTGTGCAGCTGATCTCAAACCAAATAATCTCCTTAGAGAGCTCACTGGATGAGGAAACACAGCACCCGTTACGGACTTTATGAGTTAGTGCTCTGGTATTAATTGTAATATCTTAGGTAAATACTACATTTTGTAAAGGGTTAACAGAAAGTAACTTAGCCCTTCTTTGCTCTTTCTGCCTTTTCACCTTTTTTACAGTCCCCTGTTTTCCCAAACTTGGCTTTCTGTGTAGCTTTTCATCTTCTAAACACACCCATTATGAATAAAACTAGTTATTGCTTATATTTTGTTAGTYCACTTTGCTGATATATGATTCCCCTTGCAGACTTTACGTCATTCTTATGGATTGAGGTGATAAACCTTTGGGGCAGGAACTGTCTAATACTCTGGATTTGCTCAGGGTGCAGCACAATGGAGCCCTCGGTGATCTTCAGCACCGTTATCACAACTGTGATTAATAGGGAACAAAGGAGACGTGCCTGCAAGTTAATAACAGTATCTTTTATTTAGCACAATCAAAATGAGAATAATGCCTTCTTTTTAGAATCTTYGGAATACCAAATTGCTGCTGCTTTAAATTGGTAGAAATAGTCACCAGGGAACGCAAGACGACTAGCATTAGCTGTGTAACGCTGCAGTAATGAAGCCTGGGTAGATAAAATGCAGAATCCGAGTGTTTGCTGTACCTGCCAAGAAGTGTGAATTTGGCACGGCATAAGGAACACTGTGAGATCCTGGAAGCGACGACAGCTTTTTGTTGCAGATGTGTAGGTGGCCATCCTTTATGAAGTGATGGCTATCTGAAAAAAAAAAAACCAAAAACAAACAAAAAAACCCCACCAACTCAAACCAAACACACACAAAAAAAACCCCTCCACAATCCCCCCACCCCTGTGGAGCCAAAACTCAGATTTTTTTTCAGTTTCTGTGCAAAATGCTGAATGCACCTGAAACCCCTATAGAATAACAGCGGTTTAGAAAAGAAATAAGGATTCTGTGGTGGAGGACAAAGGTTTGAATATCAGGAAGGTGTGCTTGCCATCGGCCCCAAGGGGTAAYGCCAGTGTGTTTCCCAGTGCCGTTTCCTGAATACGATAAAACCGAGTTCCTTAGCAACCCTCGGAAACCTTGCTGAACTGAAGTGCTTCCTGCAGATCCCCACTGTTGTTACTGTATGTGTCCCCGGTAGATGCTGCCAACCAGTTTTCTTCTATTTTATTTTTATTTTTATTGCATTGACCATTTAATATAGTTCCAACTATTGACTTCAGTCTGTGGTAGCTGGTGGTGATTACAGTGTTTCTCTGGATTACGGTGAATTACTCTGAATTACAGAATTGGGGCTCAGAATCCTGAGCAACAATTAAATGAATTGTTAGCACTGGTGATTAGAGGTTGAGGCAACAGCAGAACAAGTTTTACAAGAACTTTCTAAAATGTGAAAGACAGCTCTGGCTTGGCAGTGTCTGTGCTGTTCACTGATGACTGTGGGGTGGGATGAGTTGCTTTCATGGCATTAAAGATTTTGGCGTAACCTCTTTTAGAAATAAATCTGATCCCTACTTCCAGAGCGGCTGCAGGGAAACCCGTGAGCTGTTCAGGGCTCCGAGCTGGGCATGTCTTCAGGTCATCCAATAGACTGAAGATTGATCCCTGATTAGATTTAATATCCTCCTGGTGGGACGCACTGTCTTGGTGGGTTKGTTTGGTTTCAGTTTAAATATCTTCCTTCAGGGTGAAAAGAARCTGTTAGAGTAGCAAAAACTAAAACCTGTTGTATAAATCATCTGGAATTAAAACAGGGCTGGATATATCCAGTCCCAAAGGCTCCGGATGAAGGGATGGATCTCTGAAGGGCTGTTGCCACAGGAATTGCTGCTCTCTACCGAAGTCAGCCTAATGAGTGTCCAGTCCCCAGCAGTGGCTGGTCACTACAGGAGCTTCTGGGGAGGTGAAGAAAGCATACGTGCATTTCTTTTCATGTGATTAGATTGCATACTACACAAGTAGGAATGAAAATCAGATWTTTTTTTTTTTCTTCTTTTCCTAAAGATCTGTTCTTTGTATAGTGGAGTGTTGGAACTGGGTGTTTTTTCCTCCAAAGAGTTAGTGCAGTTGTTCTCTGGTACGGAATGGACTTGCCTGCTGAGCACCAATCTTCCAAAGAGCCCTCTTTGATGGAAGTACTGAGGCTGCCTGCCTGAGTCGTGAGGTGCCTTTTCTACATGGCTGTTCTGGATTTGTTCAGGTGCTGAAATCCTTGAGTGACTGGCTGGCCTTGATAAAGACGAGATTTCAGTGAAGAGGCAAAAYATCCAAGTCCTTGCCCCCAGAAGTGACTTAACTGGCACTTTAACTGTGAGAGTTCTGGATCCGTTTTGGGTGATTTTTAGGGGAATCATCTTCAATTCACTTGTTTTGTCTAAGGTGACTTCCAACAGTTAATGTGTAAACAATTTCAGGAGAGGCAAAGTGCTTTCCTTGCAGCTTTTATTAGAATATTTTAAATCAATTACGGAAGCTGAAGTCAAAATTTACCTTTGGGAGTTCTGTAGATAATTAAAGTGGTTGTCAGARTAAATTAGAGTTTTAGATTTACTTAGTTATGTTCCGTTTGTAACTGTCTTTATTGTGTGGCGGACTTCTTCCTTGACTGTACAGATGCATAGTCAAGATTTAGTTCCACACAATGAAGTATAAAATAAGGGTTAATGAACAATATTCTCATATTGAGAGTCTCATAAGACTTCTTACGAGTTGACAAAATACCCTGGCTAACTGTTTTCCAAGGAAAAGGACAACCAAATAACGGGAAAGGAAAATTTGGGCCATGGACTATTGCAGCCTATATATATGGAGAGAGATATATATATATATATATATATATATATATATACACACACACACCCCTATATGTGTATAAAATTGCTGTTGAACAAACTGATTAGTTTTTCAGACTTTTATCAGGAGGAATACTTCGTTAGTTCCTTTTAACATGAAAGAAGTAATGAAATAATCAGTGATACGTGAGGCACGTCTCTCAATTCAGTCTGGCCGATGTCTCAGTCCCACGTGTCGGGTTTAATGGACCTTTGGTTTTATAGGGCTTACTTCTGCCTCTACACTTGCTGTATAGAAATACATTAATAAAGGATGTTAACAAAAAATAAATACAAAATACATTAGCTCCTATAAAAACCTGCTAGTGCGCGTAGGCAATAWATCTGTCTAAATCAGGATTGCAAGCATGATGAAAGACAAGGTGCTGGTGGAAAACACGCGGTTCCTTTTTGTTTTGATCAGCTCCACAAAAAGCGGAGTGTGAAAGTATTTCTGTGTCTGTATGGAGGAGCGCTGCGTCAGTTGTGAGAATATGTTGTGCTGTGTCATTCTGGAGACTTTATTAGYATGTGCTTTACTAGTATCTACTTCAAATGCATTAGGGACTTGCTTAACCTCTTTGGAAAACTGGTTGGGATGAAGCAACCGGGCAAACGGCGGCAGGTCTGGGGGAGCGGCCCTTGCCCAGGAGCTTTCCTCCTGGTGACGGCGCGTCCCCTCCTCCTGCCCGGCAGGACCCCTCTTCTCCGGCCAGACCCGGAGCTCCCGCGCGGCTGCAGGGCAAGGCTGGCCGCGGCCGGTGCCACCGGCCCTTGGGGACAGCTGCAGAGGGAAAACTAGAAGGAACTTTATTTTCACACCTCAGCAGCCCGTGTGTTAGTAAATAAATTGCAGCCCAGTAAAAAGCTGCAGTGGGTTGGTGCTCAGGGCTCTGATAGCCGTCGGGAGTAACTCGTGTCGGTGACTGTGGTGCTGAGCCCCCGGAGCAGCTCCCGGCAGCTGGCTCCGTGCTGCTCCTCGGGCTTTGCCACCGGCCCGACGTTTGCAGCAGGGACSTTGTCCCTGGCCCTGGGAGCCAGGCTGGGCTCCCCGCCGCTCACGTCCCCAAAACGCGGGTGCTTACGGTAGCAGAAGACTGGACCCCTGCTCGGGAAGCCCCTTCCTGTCTTGCGCTGCACTGTGTGGCGTGAAATATACTCTTTAATTAGCTATAAAATGCAACATGTTCCTCACCCTCTATTTTTATATGGCATTAATATAATTATATCTATAATTAATATGGATGGTAGCAAAATGCTAGCCTGATAATTTTACATTGTCTTAATTAGCATTCATTTTTCTTTCTTAAGACGGCATGTTTTTCAAACCCATCTTCTGTAATTGTTAATTCAGACATCACTTATTCTTTCAAAAGACATAATGGAACAGTGTATTGCAATTATCAAAGATGAGAGGAAAAAGAAATATGCAAATGGAAATACATTTCAAAATATAAGTGTTTGCTTTCTATAAAACACAGAAGAAAACATCTCTCTGAGGCTAAAAACATGTCTCCGAGGCTGGAAGAAAATGCCTGATGCAAATATGTTTATTATAAAAAAMCAACACAAATAAGTTGAAAATTAAAGTTAGAATTTGCTTCAGGATAAATGGTAATGGATAAATCTCTTAATAATGAGCATAGTAAAAGATGAAATATCTGTACAATATATTCATATGAGTGATTCTTGAAYGGAAAGTGCTGCTTCGAGTGAGAGATACTTTGTGCTACAAATTATATCCGTGATTTTCAGATTATTAGATTATTTGGCTATGTTTCTTGTTCCAGTCATAGCATGACCGCAGGCAAATAGGTCCAGTATTCTACCAGTAAGTAAGATTTTTGGTTGAAGKTTTAAAGGAAAAAGCAAAGCTCCTCCCAGAAGGTTTTCTTGTTGAATATTAATTATGGTAGCTTGGTAGATGAACATTATTATAGTTTTGAATAATGGTTGTTTCAGCCCAGGTCTTCAATACCTCAACTACATGATTTCTTTCTCTCCCCAACCCAGCCTTAAGCTGGTTTTGACCAAGGATGATTTTAAGGAGACGACACTTGGGAGTCTGAATACTGAGCAGTGCGCTTAGTATGAGTAGCACCACTGGGCAAGTAGGGYGTGTTTTACTTAAAAATGAAATAATCATGTCTATGGGAGAGATAGATACACCTCCCAACAAATATCTAGATATTAATATACATATTTATAGATATCACAGCTTAATGTTATAGCACCAGTAGTCTTTTTGACCTGTTTTAGGTTGTTTATTAATTTCTCCCAAATTTTCTTCCCTCTTGACCTTTGTGCTTATTATKACAAAATAATTTCAAAACAGTGTACTGGAAGGGGATTTTCAGAGGTCTTGATGCATGTTTGAAGAAGGTTGATTTTGTTGTTACATTGTTTTATTTTGAGAAGAACTTTCAGATGTTCATATAAATGAGAAGGTCGTAAACAGTTGAATAATTTTGTATAAAACCTTCAGACTTCAGTTTAGTCCAGAATGTGGACTGCTCTTGTACAATTTTTGATGAAACCTCACAAATACACTTCCATAAATGTAGCCTGATGTATTAATATCAGCTCATCTGATCAAGGGGATGTACATCTGTTGGACCTCTACACAACAAACCMGTAATCAGTCTGATCAAGTGTAGACCTTTTTCATCAGTGTTTGGTTTTTACTTACCAGGGACAAGGTGTAGGCAGACATCTTGCTATAAAAAAAAAAAAAAGTTGGAAAAAACACACAGATCCAGGACACAAACCGAAACTTGAGAAGTGCATGTGTGACAGCTTGTATGAATTTGAAAATTTGAAAAGACTGCTTCTACTGCCATGCATTTAGCATACTCGTGTACCTGTGGATGCTTTAATTCTTGCTGAGGTTTGCCAGAGATGGGCACGGTTAGAGCTGCTTCTCAAAGCGACACCCGTGCCTCCTCCTGGGTCAGCCCTCAGCTATAAATTCTCTTCTCTAAATACTTCTAAATACTCTATAGCAAAATAGAGGAGAGGTTATATGGGGTTTTTTTTAAAGGCTCTGGGACTTGCTTCTGCGCACAGAAAAGCGGGGAAGGGAAACATAGAAATACCCATGTGAACAGAAAGTGGCATTTTTGATGTGCAGAGGACGCATTTCACCCCCTTCCAGAAGGACAGCACGCTGCGGAGTGTGATCCCAGCAGAGCGCTGGCAGGTTAATATTTAAAGTCTCTTTTGCTGATGGAGAGAAGCCCGAGTATTGGCCTGTGGCTGATGTGGTTTTAAGTGAAAGCAACACTCTGAGGCCCTCGGATTTGATCTCGGTGATTTATCGCTAGGTSAATAAATGCAAAAGGCGGCTGGTGCTTTGCCGCACTTTTGGATCCCAGATTTTCACCCAGACAAGTGGCTGGCGAGCGGTGAATAAGGAATTTGGAAAATGGAAAGACCGCTGATCCTGGCAGCTCGTGCTYTCCCTCACGGCTCTGATTTGGACCTGGCTGCTCCCCTCCCACCTTGGCATGCTGGTTTCCTATTCCGTGGTTGTTCTGAAAGATTTAKCTGAACCTCCAACTTCAGAATCCCTGCCTTTCTTCCCTTGGCTGCTTTGAGCAGCATATAGGTTTTAAGAGTTACATGGGGAGAATTACCTTTACTAGTGCACCACTGCCAAGCGTCGCGTTTCCAAGTGACGTGGTATCTCCTGCCCTCTGCTTAATTCACTGAAAACGTTTGCTGCTTGATTGTTCTTCTTCCTTGAGTACAATTTAATGTTTCACTGGGAGTCTCAATGGGTAGCCATCCCCTGGGGCACTGCATTATTTGTGGTTCAGATCTCAGTCTCGGCTCTTTTAATTATACTGTAGTCCTCTTACAAGAGGAATGGGTTGTATAGGAACTCGGGAATCACCAAGTAACTGAAGTGTATGTCCACATGCTGTATTTGTCCGTGCTTTTGTTGTATTTCTCTGTTAATTTAAGCATTGTCACATAAGTGAATATTTTACGTCTTTTTGGCAGCACTGTTTCTCCGTTGCAGGTGTAGATACAGATTTATACTCATCAAAACCTGAATGGGACATCATAATTCTATCATTTGTCATGGTCTTGACATTATTTTATATACTGCAAACTTCCCCCTCCTCCTGTTTCCGCGGCGGTGGTAGTGCCGCTGTGGGAGCTCCGGACCGGCTGCTGTTTGTAGTGGGGTGGTGGATCCTGGTGGACAGGCTGAGGCTCTGCTCTCTGGTCTCCTTCTGCTGAGGAGAGGGGACAGAACGGAAATAATTCACTTTTTGCTAAGAAAAGGATTTTCTGCAAGGAAAGCATGAAGCGATACAGACCCAAGGCTGTTTCCTAAGGCCATTTCAGGGAGCTTTTGTGCTGGGGCCAGCAACATTATGGAGATTGTGAGCAGTGGGTTAGGAGCGGAGAGATACTTCCCATGTGTAATTTGGTGTAAATGCTCACAGTTCTCTACCGGCTTCCTTCCTTTCCTCCCCCTTCTCCTGTGGTCTCCGCATTTTCATCCCTCTCCGGGCRGCGGACCTTGCTCCTTGCGTGGCTGGTGAGCCCCGTGCAGGAGGGATGGAGACCCCACGGCGGATTAAAGTTACCAAGGAACTGCAGTCGAAGGGATTTAGCGCTTCTCCAGCTCCCAAACCCACCCGCAAAGTGCCGAGATCTGAGTGAGCACGCTTCCCCGTCGGCCTGAACCCCGCGGCAGGGCCTCGGTGGTGGTGCCAGGAGAGCTCCGGCAGCGCAGTGAGACCACCTCGCGTATTCCTATTTCGTTCCCATAAATGAACAAGTCCTTATTGTGCACACGCTCAGGGAAAAGGGGCAATCACAGCCTGGGGTTTGTCCAACTGGCTCCCCGCGGAAGGCGTTTGGTTAAACAATCCCTCTGAAACTTAGAGCTGGTTTGATAGAAGTTTGTTGAGGGAGTGTTCTCTTGTGTCTTGATTTATTTCCTAATTTTATTAAGTGACCCGGTATTTCTGAAATATTCATGCATATGAATCTTTAACAYAGATATTCCTTGGTACCCAAAGTTAAGGTAGATACAAGGAGGAAGGCTTAGTTTAGGAAAGTTTGGATTTTTCCAATGATGGGCTCRGTTTATCTGTTGTATTAAAAGATCTGTGAAATTTCTCCTGCAGACACTGATCACAATTACATCCTGCTGTAGAATTCCCARGAGGTAAAACTGAGTGTATGTCTGGGTGATTCCTGAGCTTGGCCCCATAACATTTCTTTTCCTAAACATGATATTCCTTCTCTTGTGTACAGCAGACATTCACTAGCAGAGAAACTTGCATGAAACTCTGGTGAAATCCAAGGCACCGCCAGCTCAATGTTTGGAGAAGGCAGTAGTTCTGCTCCACTGGAGCGCAGATTATTTTATATTTATGTATATTCTGAATCAGCAGTGGTTAGGACTTTCGCTAATTCCTTGTCACTGCAATCGTTTTCTGTTCCCAGGTGTTTTCCTACACCGCTGACAAAGAGATCCGCACGGACGACTTGTGCCTGGACGTCTCCAGGCTGAACGGCCCCATCATCATGCTGAAGTGCCACCACATGAGGGGGAACCAGCTCTGGGAGTACGATGCCGAGGTACCCGAGGCAGGGGTGGCAGGGCCCGCGCTCGCCGGCCSGCTGCGGCCTCGGAGCCGGGGGTTTGTTCTTCACCGAGCGGGGCCGTCGCGCGGGGAGCCGGTGGGCGCCGGAGCTGGGGGCCGGGCCGGGCCGACGGCGTCTCCTGCCGTAGCGCGGGCTCGGGAGCGCGAAGTAATTCAGCTAACCGCCAGGTTTTAAATGGTGTTTCCACAAAATTTTATTTTCGGGGGGGTGAAATTGTTACTTAAATTACTTAAATTATTATTCTAAAAAGCTCATTTCTAGTAGCTGGCGTTGTTTTGCAGTCTTACAAACTTAAATAAGTATTCTGCATTTTTTATATAAATGAAGTAGAAAACAAGATTTATTTGTTTTTCAGTTACAGTTTTTCCAGTTTATTTCTGCTGGCTCTTAAAGATTATTGGCTCTGGATTTAAATGGTGTTTAATCATTTTCCGTATCCCAGTCACCTGTTCAGTTTGACACTACCGTGGGATGGGAGGTGGCTTTTTCTGGGTTTTGAGAGAGTGCAGTTTGAAGAAATTTGGTGGCTTRTGGAGAGGTTGTAAAATTAATACAAAATATGTGTAGATATCTCAGTATTTTATGGCCGAATAATTCTTCTTTTTAAATGAGACAGGAAACAGCAGATGAAAATTAAAACAYTCATTTTAAGCTTTTGCTTTGAAATGTGAATGTGCAGTTTTCCATGGTGAAATTCACACAAAGGTATTAGCATTTTCTTCAAGATAGGATCTTTCTAATATGTTATGGTAAGAAAAAAGCATACAAGCCTGCCATTGCGTAATATTGAACTGCCAAGTAGAAAAACAAGTGATACTTACCCCTGAGGTGCAATGCATTTGGTGACTTGTGACACATTCTTGTTTTTAACATTTGAATTTAAACCAATTTTCTTTTTAATAAAAAAGATGATTATTTTTCTTCTTGCACAAGACATGCATATTTTGATAATTTTTAGGTGKTTTTGAGGATGTTCATGCCTGCAATTAACACCTGAGATTTAAGATCTTACATCCTCCTTCGCTTCATTCCTGCAAGCAGGTGATAATTGATTTTTAACCAGTTTTYGATTTTTTTAAGTGGAAGCTAAGGAGCGTAGTGCTGACCGGTGGCCGAGGACATGGAGTCGGTGTCGCAGGTTCCGTCTCCGCAGGAGATGAAACGTCTCCAAACAGAACGGGCACGGTGTGCTCGGCCTGGGCGGGGAGGGGATCTCTCCTTGTGCTGGGGTGCCCCGAGCAGAYGCAGACAGGTCTCTGCTTTGGTCCAGGGTGGCTTTTTGGTTATGTTTGGAGAGGTGCTGGGGGGTCTCGCTGGGTCTGACAGCCGTTGATGCAGCACGTGTTTTTGCTCCTAGCACAGCAGCAGCATCCTCTGCCCGCCGGTGTGCAGGGTTCTCTGTTTTAAAGTATAACACCTTCAAATATTGGGTTTTCAGACTCTTAAATTGGAATATTTCAAGTTTACTTCAGCAATACCTTAAAGGATAAATTTTGCATATTGAATAAATATTAATTTGTAAAATATTTTTAGTATTATTTTTGTCTGCTTCAACAGCCCAGCCCTAGCTAGAGCGAAGCACGAATGGCGCAGAAGGCAAGGCTGTATTTCAGCTCTCCGCTAGAATCCGCGTGCCGGAGGATGCTCGCGCTCCCACCCCGGCTCTCACCTTTCCCAATACTGGGCAAGGTTCCTCACAAAATGCTCTTCCTCTACCAGAAGCGTGGAGAGCAATCCTTCCTGATAAAAAAAACCTATACTGCCAGTTGCTTTCCTTTGAATATTTTGGGCACAAGCTACTGAGAATGAATTTCCTCACTGAGCACAGTTTTAACGCTGGCTGCCCCATGGCCTGCGCTTACACGGCTCTGCTGCTCTCAGCTTAGAGATGCCGAATTAGTATTGGCGTATTTCCATGACGGCAAAGCGAGAAAAATACTGCAAAGCTAGGAAAATACTCACGTATTTAAAAGATGTGTAGTCTTTTAAAAAGTATCTCCGACATTTCATAGAAATAGCTGCTTTCTGCATGAAAAGCTAAATTTCTTTCAACCAGATGTGCTCTCCTTTACTTTTAACATTGGAAACATGCTGTCTTTTTCTCTTAAGTTTRGCATAAGACATCCACAATGGAAAATTTCTAAGTAGCTGTGTAAAAACAAAATCAACCATTAGATGGAGCTCATAAAAAAGAAATACACCATTTTTTTTACATAAGGGATCTCTGAGACAACGGTTTTGCTGTCTGTTCTATGTATGAAATGCAGCCCGTTGCCTTATGTACCTGTTTATTTAGTGACAAGAATATTTTTGTTAACAATTCTACTCTGTTAACATACAGAGTTCAGCYTGCAAACTTCCCTTCGATGACAGTACTGGTATTTATGATGTGTTCATTCGTGCATTAATCGACGCTCAGTGTGGGGGGGGGGGCTGTGCGGAGGGGCACCGGCGGCCAGCCCCTGCCTGGGAAGGGCCCTTCGCTCCTGCAGCCTTCGTTCGGTTTTGCTGCCCGCTGATCTCTGGATATTGCAGGAAGCCTCCAGATACGCAGCTCTGTTATGCAGTATGTTTTTTCCTGAGAAAACAACTGGCTTGTGATTTATTTTTTTTTTTTTTTCCCCAGAGAAACAGTTGCAACACGTTGCCTGAATCACTTYTATCCATTCGTTTTTCCAGCGAAGCTGCACTCAGTTTTACATTTCTTTACTTATTCAGGAATTGAGTGGAGGTGATTTCTGGGTGTTATACRGTGGTTACAGACCACATCCCTCCTCCTGTTAAAGGTATTTAGGAGTKAAGTCTTGGTAATGGACAACAGTGCCTTGGCCACATCTGGAGGTACAATGRGAGATGCAAATAATCATAAAAAGGGATTTCTCAATAGAGATCTTCAGTTAATTTTCTTTAATTTACATACTGTTATTAAATTTTCTATAATATTCTAGTTTAGTTTCAATTATGGTATTTAAATATATAATATATTTTAAAAAATCACAGAAAGTCTTTTCCAATAATTTATACATATCTTAATAATATTTCAGTTCTCTTAGATATTCCTAACGTTTATATTTTTTTCAAAAATAAGGAGCTGAGAAGGTTTTGTGGTGGTGATAAGGAAGGTAAATCTCAAATGTTTTCATACCTACTTGTGAAAGTATCAGATCTAATTGGTTTGAAGCAGGCTATTCAAAAAGCCCCTTTTCTCATTTTCTCGTACCAAAAGTGTCTGAATTTGTGCGAAATGCTTTTAACACTTAGAATTATTAATACATCTTTTACTTGCACTTGAGATGCAAGTCAATGTGAAACACTGGAAGAAAAGAGCGATCAAAAGGTATCAGTCGGTCTGTCAGAGCAGAAAATCACTTGCTGAAGGAGAGGACGAGAATTGACGTATTTTGTGTCCAATATTGAGCTGCACTGGCGGAGTGGAGGGAAGCTAGATATTGGGGCAACTTCAACAGTGGGCCCTTGCCTTCTTGGGGGCTGGGGTCACCCCAAGCTTTTTTGGTGCAAGAGGTGACATGGACTGAAGGAGGGCGAGAAAGAGATCCCACGGGGAATAAAGCAGGATTCAAATACTCAGAAATACAAAGAGTTTGCAGAAGCGGTCACCGTAGCCCTTGCCCGCGCTGTCAGAAGTGCACCGTGGCTACTGACATCTTGGGAAAAGTCACGTAAAGTAGGAAGAGACCTGGTTTTCAGATGCAGGAGGTAGTTCTAAAGTAATTCTTTTGATCAATCTCAAAGAAAATGATAAATCCCCCCTGCCCCTCTCAAAAAGACCCATGGCGGGGGTATGGGTACAGCAAAAAGGTGTTATACTGGTCTGCTTTGTGCTGGGCTTCACCTGCTTTCAGCACTGGAGGGAGAAGCAGCGTTTCCAGCAACGGCCGGGATCCACGGGCTCCGGGGCGGCTGGAAACGGGGTTTTTGCTGTTCTGCCAGAAACCCGGATTTGTGTCACTCTTGTTCAGAGGATCTGCTCCTAGGGCTGAGTCAGGCAGACGTACAGGTGGGTGGGTGGTGAGGTTTTCCGAAGTGTCTGATATCTTAAAAAAGTCTGCCTGCGTGACTTGTATCGCTTAAAATTGCAGTGAACCTGTTGGATTATCAGCTGATAACTGAGATAAATCAGCTGATAACTGAGATAAATCAGTTGGTCACTGCGTGTCAGCAAATTTATTGAATGGAAACAGAGTATTTTGCCTTTTGTCTTACAGAGTTAAAATGATGGTGGTGTCTTTATAGGTCATATAAATAATGCAGTACTGGTCAGGGTTTGTACACCTTTTGGAAAAAAAACCCAAAACACCACAGAACTGAGTTTAAATAGTTTTTTATTAAGCAAAAGCTGTTGTGACTGAGGACATACTAAATGTTGGCAGATTGCCACAGGTCGTGTCACTGAAAAACAGCATTGAAGAAAATGACGTGGTTTTAAAAATTACAGTTCCCAAATGATTGCTCTCACCTTGAAGAAAACAAACATTTAAGTTGGTGTTTACAGGGGTTATTGTCATGTCATGTAACCAGATGAATGGTCAGAGAGCTAAATTACTCTTGCATCTTTCTCCAAAAACCCCTTAAATATTAGTTTTATGAACTTTTCTGCTTAGCGATAGGAGAATAGAATAGAAACGCAGAAACGCTTCTCGTCTGGGTCAAAAAACCCGCAGGGAAACGAGGAGGATTGGGCTGCTCGGGGCGAGTGCTGCTGTACCGCCGTGAGCAGTTGGGATCAAATCCCGGCGTAAGTCTGCGGGCGAGCGGCTCGGGCTGCGGGCAGGGGGGTGGCCGTGGCCGCGGTGGCCACTCGGCGATGTCCCCCCGAGTGACGGGTGCCGCTGTCGAATAGTCATTTGCTGGTTGAGAGAGTTGGTGTGAGAAGAAAAGCAATTCAGGTAACTTTGCGTGAACAACCTGTTGCTCGCTTGTTTATTTAACTTGCAGTATGGAGAATATTTTACATCAAGCTTAAAAAGCAAATTGAATTACTTTTTTTTTTTTCAGACCCCCAAATTAAAAGAATCAAATAAAGCATTCTCTTTTAATGTCTACGTAAAATGGAAGCCCATGTTGAAACAAAATCGTTTGCAATCAGGAAGTGATTTTTTTGTCGTTCAAATAGATTTTCCGTAAACCTGTTTGATTTACGCCCCTGGCTGCGGCTCTGGGGCTGCCAGGTCTGGCCCCATGGCTCGCGCAGGGTTGCCTAAACCTTTTATTCCATTGCTGTTTCCTACAAGGCAGTTTTCACCGAGCTGCATCTTTTTCTTAACCCAGTGGGATAAATTACTCTAGATATTACCTGTGGAAGAAAAAAAGAAGCCCAATATTGGTATTAATATTTATATAGTCTAAAAAGAAGCCCTTATATGGACAAAATGTTAATGGTATAGTCTGGATTTAAGGGAACACTAAATAAAGAAACCTGCTGTCACCAGGAGCAACAGCAGCAGTGAGCTTCAGCCCGCAGATCGCCTGAACGAGCTGTTTGCAGGAAGGGTGCCCGAGTCTGTGCAGCTCTCGCCATTTCTAACGCAAAATGGCTTTTAACACTTCAGGCAATAGGAGTTTACAGCATTTTTAAACATTTTTTTTCTGAATGTTTTTACATCTTGGCAGGAATTTTTTTTCCCTTCCTTTTTTTTTTTTTTTAAATCCATTGCTTTCCATTATTGAATTTTAATGCTTTTCTTTCCTATTTCTTGAACAGCACATTAAGATTCCTGGCCCTTTCTCAAGCTGCCATTACCTTGCAAGGGCAGCTCTATAAATCAGCTGTATCAATGGGATGTGCCAAGTTAGAATTTCCCAGCTTTCAAAGGCTTCCTATCAGCATGTGTTTTATAACATATTTATAATGCATAAATGCTATTTGCTTTGGAATGGGGGTGGGAAACGAGGCGGTGGAGCAGCAGAAAGAGCTCGGGGAGTTACGATGAGCAGGAGCCAGAGTTGCTCCTTCAGCGTGTGATCTTGCTGGTCTAAGGAAACCTGTTTTTCCCATTTTGTGGAAGAGTTGTTTGTTTGGTTTGCCCTTGTAYTGGGGCACTGGTCTCGGTGGAGGTACTCGTGTAGGAGTTACATATAGCTGGCGTTTGGCTGCCRAATAGATCCGTCGGGCTGAGGTTGGAAGCTGTGCGGAGCGTGTCCAGGTCCCCCTGTGACACCAGGCAAATTTCAGTATGTCACTGTGCTGAGGTCTTATGGCATGTAACACACATGAACGAACTCGGGGAAAAACAATGCTGTGAATATGTCACATCGGATAGAAAATAGTTCCATTTCCTCATGCTTGAATAATGACGTCAGGATTTGATCCTGTGTAATTACTGTTGCTTGTCACTACACGCGGTGTCTGTGCAAAGCTGTTGAATTTGCATTCACGAAGAGATGACGGTCTTCACAAAAAAAAAATCTTTCTTGAGGCACTGTTTGACTCCAGTTTCCTTTTTTTCCTCCTTCCATCAGTATGCTGGTAAATGGGAATATAGCTTTGAGGTAAGTTTGGTAAGAGCTGCAACCCCTGTGCCAAACCCTAGAATAGCGCATCGTGCTCGCTCCTCTAGCAGTGCTGTGGAAAAGCGACGTGACCTAGTGCCTTCCCGTAGATACTACTCCAACGTGCCGAACCTTATTTATYCAGGTAGTGGCTATATGGTCTCAGGCTGCCAGTGCTATTTACAGAATATACGTCTCAGGCTGATAACTCAGGAACATCCTGGGGCAGAGTGCTTTGGCGGGAGGTGGCTGCTGTCGCTGGTGGGTGCCGGTGCCCGCGGAGCAGGAGGTGTGTGCGGCCCCGAGCCCCCCGGCGCATCCCCTGCCCCCGGGGGTCCCTGCCCGCTCCCCCGGCTTCCTCCGCGCTCCCGAGGGAACGGCGAAGCCCCGCTGCTAGCAGGGGAGCCGGAGCAGGGAASATCCGTAGGGAAAAGACGCGTTCCCCACCGTAGGGCATAAAGATCGGTGGCAGAGAAGCGCAGGAGCACATGGGCACAATTTATGTGAACGGGTGGCTGGTTTCTTGTGCTGCCTGCAGACTTCACCAAGCCTTTTCGTTTCTGTCCACAAGTGATGTAAATGCACRTTGCATCATCAATGTCACATCTGCTGGACTGCATCCTTCAAACAATTACAGACTTKGTGACTACGTCCCTTCTTAAAGTTATGGGACCAGCTGGACCTGGTGTAGTCAAACTAACTTCTACCGTGAGAGACTGTGGCAAATAGTTGACTATTGCTATAAATTGCAGTCTCATTACTATGTATTTGAAAGGACTTAGTTCTTCAAAAACGAGTAGGGTCGACATTGCAGGTTTTTTTATTGCCTTCTTAGAAAGTAATGTTTAATAAAATGAGTGAAGGGGACAAATGATCTCTTGCTTCCATTACTATAGATTTTCTAAAGTCAGTGCAGCCTTGCTGATTTACGTAAGTTAAACTTGCTGTCTCATGTACCAGAGAAAAGAGTCTGGTCAGATCACCAAAAAAATGCTTAGTACTATTTATATCCTTGTGAAGAATCTACTAAATTTAGGCATTTAATGTSACATAGACACGCAATACAGAGAGTTCATTACATTTCGAGGTAATTTATTTATGTACCTCCGTTTTCCCTTAAAACCATAGTAGACAGAAGTGAACACGAAGCAATACTACCTAATGAAACAAAAGCAAGCATTGATGTTTGCACTGGTTACTCAAAGGGACATTATAAGGACATGTGTTCTTGATATTTTTAGTGGCCTCTTTATGCGTACGTTACTTTTTCCCTCACCAAACCACAAACACAGAGCAGGAGGGGCCGAGGGGGCAGGAGCGGGGCCGGGGTGCGGTAGGAGCATCCCCAGGCTGCACAGGCAGCACCAGCCCGGGCACGATTTAGGGATCTCAGGGTAAAGGAAGAGCTGAAATCGTAGTTGGCAAAAAAATCCTTATCTCCTTATATGAAAATGTTTAATTGATTATATTTTAGTAATGCTCGAGTAGGCTTCAGGATGTTTAGTACAGGATATTACTGCGGTAGAAACGTCATCTCTGCCCAAATCTTGCTGCGCARTGGGAAGTCATGATTGCCACAAGACGACGTGTATGTGGGAGGAGGATTCAGAGTCTAAATTGCAAAATGTAAAGTGAATGGGTCTCAGGTGGACCGGTCCCTCAAAGCAGAGCAGTGAGAACTTTTTTTGTGAAACTAAAGCTTAGTTCATGAATATGCCTATTTAYGTATGTGTTATGTCTGTGTAACCTAGCGCAGTCTGCCTACGATTTGGCACCAGAGTGTTCACAGGCACAATTAGCTGTTAGTAATTCCCGTAAGAGCGCGCTTAGCTTTATCTCATTCACTGCTGTGGATGTCTGATCGAACAGTCTGTTGCTTTTTCCTTTGTTTGTCTTTGTCTTTGCTGGTTTTGTTTACTTTTACCATTTTTCTGTCATGCAGACCCACACATTTCTTCATATAATCACCCAGTCGTGCCTGACACTAAGCAGGATAGAGGATGGCACCCATGGTCCCACTGTGGAGGCTTGCGATGGCAGCCCCTTGCAAACGTGGATGCTAAGAAACTACACAAGGCTGGAAGTCTTTAGAAACATTTTTTACAGCCCCACTGACTATTTCCTTTAAGAAACGGTTGGAGGTTGGTATTAAAAAGCAAATATAGCATGTCATGATTTAAGCTATTCCCAGAAAAATGCTTCTCCGTTCTCTGCCTGTTAAACTCTGTGAATGTCTGTCTTGTTTTCTCAGATGACTATACAGCTATATGATGGTATATATGCTTAATGTCAGTTATCATTAATTGTAACTAGTTTTAGATGAATTCAACTGCCTTGAGCTACCTCTATATCTATTGATGTCAACGTGCTCGTTACTCTTCGCAATAGCTGAAGATTTGGTCCCTATTCCAAACCACATAAATAATGCCAATTGCGTAATATTTTTCAGAAACGTCCGTTTTGAAAATTCCCAATTTTAAGTAATTCAATCCTAGAGATATCAGCCACAGATAATTTCAAAACTTCGAACAGGCGACTGCAAAACATTAACCACTGAAGGAATCAAAATACTGTGCCAAGCCCTGTTCTCCTCTCCTGGGCGGTTTGGCTGGGTCCCGTAAGGACAGCGACGGGGCAGTGCCCGTGCGGGGASCCGAGCAGGGCTTGCTCTCCTTTCGCTTCTGCTCCCCAGGCAGACGACGTTGCCTTCGTCTCCGAGCGCAGCCCACTGAAATGGGGTGAAAGCCTCCCTCGTTAGCGGCAGACCCCTAAGGACTGTAGCCGGCAGGATCCCAGCAGGCGAGGCGGAATTCCAGCTCCGGCATTGCAGCCTGCAAGGGGGGGGCGAGCAGGGGCGCGGGGCACGTCCTGCCCTGCTGTCCTTGCAGGGGCTCTGTCAGGAAAYGGCTTTCCTCGTTTTCGAAGTACCTCTTCTGCTGCGAGCAACGTTTTGCTGGGGTCTTTCGTTCGCAAAAGTCACTTTTTAAAACTGAGAACTTCCAGCGTTGCTGATGGTGCTGATATCTATAATGACCACCACAGCAGTGCTGGAGTTAAGGATCTGTGCTCCGTCATTTTGCCATAATGTATTCAGAGGCTTCACTCATCAGAGCTGTTATTTGCATACATTTGGTAAGCGGGAAACTACGGAGCTCGCTCCTGTGCATCTGCACGTCTGTACAGCTAGCTCTGCATCCATGTGTGGGGTCTCATGTTTGAGTAAAATAAAAATTTTAGGCTGGCTTGTATGAGTATCATATTGCCTAGCAATTAATTGTTTTCCAAGCAAACGAGACCYTTTTTGTAATAGCATAAATAATGATAGAACACAGAAAGAAAAAAATTATGAGACCGTTGAAAATCCCAATGATATGGTAGTCTAGCATGAAATTATACACTGAATGAAAGGGAACAGCTGATGGAGGCAGCAGCAGCATTTTTAGACTTGTTTGCATTTCTGGTTATAGTAGAAAATGATAGCAGCTTAATTGCACTTAAAACAATATAAGTGAAGAATCAGTGATGCTTTGAGCAGTGCTATTTAGTAAACAAGCTACTTCTGTTAGCACTACTAATTCTTTCCTCTTGTAATTAGAGGAAAAAATGCCTTATATTCATCATTTAATGCATATCAAATGGCCCCTTGGTGATTTGTTATAATATCTGCAGGCTTTTCTTTGAGAATTGCATAATAGTTTGTTTTAAACTGAGGAGCAAATCTCTAGGGACAAGCTATTGAAAGAATATTCATAATACAAATTAGGAGTGTTAATACATGACATGGTAATCCGGTATGAACTGCAGTGTAAAATTATACAGTGCAATAGCGCAGGTATATGTTTGGATAATAAAACCACATCGCTGGTTGGCAGTCTTAGCATTTCCCAGCCATTTAATTGAAACAGCAGACAACAGTCTTTCTTTTTTYTCCTTTTTCATGTGAAGATATACACAAATGTGCGACTGCATCAGAGGCACTGGTTGCTAAAATGACTCCTTATTTGCATAACTTCAGTTACAGTAATACTTTTCTATTTTATTATGGTATTATTTATACTCGCAGGTGCGTGCGAGGGAGCGAGCTGGCAGCCACTGTCTGGGAGGAGAGCTCTGCAGGGCTGCTGCGGCCGGGCTTCGCGTCGGGCTCTGCCGTCGGGGGCTTGAGTCATCCTCCCTCCCTCCTCCAGGAGGCTGCAGAATTTTGCCGCCCATCCTTGTTCCCCTGCTTGCTCCTTTGCATGGTGTTTGACATAAAATTGGCCTCTGCTCCACGGCCTGCAGACAAGATTTCAGTCCTGAAATCGCCCGTTCCCTTGGTGGTTCTTGCTGGGGCAGGGTTATAATCCCCGTGGAGCTGCCATACAACAGCTCAGACCTTGTTTGACCGCTTTGCCTGGAGCATTTTTAAATTAAATTAAACTAAAACGTGACTATTTTTAAAAGCAGTGGAAGGACGGAGTCCGTAGGATGCGGTGGGGCCGCGGAGCTCGTGCGGGGCTGCAGCGTTGCACCCCCCGGCTCTGYGTGTGCCCGCGGGCGGGTGACGCAGCTCGGGCACGGACGTGCGGCTGCTGGCGTCACGTCTGCGCAGGTGCGTGCCCAGATTTGCAGATCTCACGGTTTTAATTGTTTTTTTTCAGGAGCTGAAAGACCTTTTAGGAAATAGTTGGTAAATGCAACACTTCATAGCAAAGGCGCTTAAGGTGTGTGTGCTCAACTGCTGTGATTTTGTGTGTGAAACCCCCAGACCAACCCCGGAGGCGTGATGGAGGGAACACSTGCTGCTCAGCTGGGGACGTGCCTCTCTTGCTTTATCCAAGTACACAACGTCGTGTTTAACTTCCCTGGAGCTCTTTATGATCAYGTTCTCCCAGTGCTTTTGAACAGAAGAGGATTTGTTTCTTCAGAATATGTTCTGTTTCCCTTCTGACTCTCTCATTCCTCAGAAATACAGTGTCATGTGGTAGGGATAGAAAGGGGTGGGTGTCCCAAAGAAGAAAAAATGTGTTGGAAACGGAGGAGTTTTCATCTGTATGTTGCCGTTGTTCATATAATACTTAGCAAATGTATTTCCGCTGATCTGAAATGCACACGTGTTCAGGTTGCTGGAGTCTGAGCTCCTTAATCCAAAATACTGTCGCTCTGAAATAATATTTCCTTGCACTTACTTTGTGCTTTTGTGTTGCGTTTATTCGTTGCTGGGTTCGGCCGAGGCGCTGGCTCCCTGCGTTGCCTGGCCACGCGCGGGACGACGAGCCGGGCGCCCCGTGGAGCCGCGAGTAGCGTGGTAGGGGTCTCGTGGAGCCGTACGAGTGACGGCCCGGGATGAGTACCCGTCTCGTGGCTTGTGTAGTGACTAGAATAATACTGAAATAAGACCRAAAATGCAATTACTGGTTTTCAGCTGTAACGATCTTGCTGCAGCTCTTACCCTTCTCTGTTGCAGAAGCTCACCCTGAGGCACGTCAACAGCAACCAGTGTCTGGATGAGCCGTCGGAGGAGGACAAGATGGTTCCCACCATGAGGGAGTGCGGTGACAGCCGTTCCCAGCAGTGGCTGCTGCGCAACATGACCTTGGGTGCCTGAAGCCAGCGCAGACCYGCTGCCTCGGCCGGGATCTCCTCCTCCTCCTCCCCTCCTGCCTGCTGAGGCCGGCGGTGCCGAAGCCCTCTCCAGATCCCAGCTGGCAGAGCAAAGTCACGGGGTGGGAGGGGTTCCTTGATGCGGCGGGTCTCCACGTGCCCCTTCGAAACCTGTGACTGGTCAAAAGAAGCTCATCTGAGCCAATGTCAAAACGTGTGCTGTTACCAACACAAATGCGCTCAAAAATGGTTCCAGAGAAACCTCCATGAACCCTACATCAAAGAGGTTGGGATGGAGGGTGTTTTCTGTGCGTCGCACACCGCTACGGAGAGCGACCCAATATAAAATGCCTTACGACACTAACTGGCACTGGGAACCATCCTGGCAGGCACCTCCTGAGCTGGATGTGGTGGTGCTGGTCTTTCTTGGCAACGCGGTGGGGGTATTTGCTGTTCTCTCGTGTCGAGTGGGACTCGGTGAAGAGCCACGCTGAGCAGCAAAGTCGCCAGACAGAGCGAAAGCTTCGTGCTCTGTGCTGGGAAAAAAATGGAATCTGGTGTTTGGAAAAGCAGCAAAACTGAGCAAAGACTGCACTCAGAAACTGAAATTAAATGAGGCAACAGCAAAAGACGTGGGAACAATGTTAAGGAGGAGGAGTGACGCGGGTGGGTAACTCGGACCACTGCAGATTGAAATGTCCTCTGCAGTGCAAAAGGAAATGGCTGGGGCTGACACCTGCAAGGGGCTTGCAGATGGAGGTACCAAAAACTGAGACCACTGGAGACTGAGAGTTGGTCCGAACTCGATCCCTAGCTGCTACCCTTAAGCATTAGTATATACCTGCATCCTGTACAAGACACAGACGAGAGCTTCATCCGTGGATCCCCTGCGCGCAGAGGATGAAACTGGATCGGCTCGGAGTTCTGGCTCCAGATGTTCTTGCTTCGATAGCGATGACAGATGCTCATTTATATTTTTAATAATTTTGCGGCTTAATCATTTTGTTAGCGTGGTTATTAAAAACGTGCTGATGGCACAGAGTCGTGTCGGAGGCGTCGCAGGAACTGCGGGGTGTGGGGAAGGGTCCTATGCATACAGGTGACATTTCCTATATGTACCGGTGACGTTTCCTTCAGTGGCCCCAGCAGCACGCGCTCCCCAAAATGCATCTGTTTCGTGACGGGCTGGGCTGGGTTTTCGGCGCTAGTGTAACTTGCCTGGAGGGTTCAAGAGACCTAAACCACAGGGCAGCCGCTGCAGTGTAATTCCAGCACGGGTAAGTGKTGAAATGGTTTCCCATTATTTCACTCACAGTTCCTCAAAAGGTCTGTTTATGCACTAGGTCATTAAAAATGACAATATTTTCTGTATAATGCTCTGGTTGTTATGGATTAATAGTGTCATATATATGTACGTATTACAAATTTATAAATCATCCATATTTTCTTGATACACATCATTAAATGAAGAATAGAAGGATATTAAATTGGAAAAGTGATTGCTGTGCATGCGTGGGAGCTGGAGTATCACGGATTAACTCAGACTGGAAGCTCATCTAGTCCAGCCTCCCTGCTCAAAGTAGGGTCAAACACTTCCAGTTCTCTTCTTCGAATCGCCACAAAAGTACAAAATATGGCTTAAAACCTAGCAAAACAGGAGAAGGCTGTAGTTGTTCTTCATAGAAAGAGCATGCAAATATCCAGAACAAATTTACACACCAATCTCCATGCAGAAGAAAATYAATAAATTGTTTCTTCATCTCCTTTCCAAGGGCTTTTGCCACATGAACTCGTGCTGGTAGGTCGTGTATCCATGCTTTTGCGTGTCCTTGCAGAAGTAAATGTTTGGAAGGTCCTACAGCACCCAGGAGCATTGGGAGCGGGCAGCGGGTGGTGCCATCTCTTCGGGGTGCCTCCAGTCTGACTTAGGAAGTACCCGGGGCTGCGAAGGGCGAAGGCTGCCACGTCTCCTACCCTGCCCTGCCAGACCACAAGGTTTTCTTGACGTCGTAGCTGGAGGGTGATGGCAAGGTGCAATCCGTGTGCAGCTGTCTAGGCTTGAGGCTCCAAAACAGATGAAGAAAAGAATATTTTTCTCCTTAGAATTACTATTAAAGGTTAACGTTCCTGTAAAGCGGGTAATCCCTTGACTAAGATAGCAAGCTTGCAGTGCTTGGGTTGGGTCAGTGCCTGCACCTCTGGGTCCCTGCCTGGGGGAAGAAGGAAGGGAGATGCCTCTCTTGGATTGCCCTTACTTAGGAGTAGGCAGGCGCATCCCTCACGGCCGGAGCAGAAGTGTTGCTGTAGGTCTTCTGCACGCTAGCAGGRTGGCCTGACGTCTAGAAATTATGCTCAGACCTAGAAAAAAGCATTGAAGTACCTGTTTAACTTCAGYCACGGCGAGTATTTCCACGGGATCCTGGCTCTACCTCCTCGGTAAGGATAGAGGAGCCCCGTGAGTCTCGTTGCAGAGGAATTTCCCACAAAGCCTCATCCGTGGAGGGTGAGGTGGTGGTGGTGAGGGTGCCTTAAATGCTGATAYGGCATCAGAGGTGGTAAGTGATGGGGTTTGCTGAAGGAATGTAAGTTACCGCGCGCTCGGACCCCTGCTGTCCTCCTGGCACGGAAGTCAGGTGTTGCCTTGACAAGTCATTTGGGCTAAAATCATTTAAAATAGGTCATTGGGTTGCCTCTGTTGGAGAGTGAAGTTCAGTGCCCACAAACGGACCAYAGCCGAAAAACATCGGTTGGTCTTTGTTTCCCCATTTATAAAATATCTCAGAAAGGTGTTGGGARGGTTGACTTCTGTTTGCACAATGCATTTAAAATATAAAGAACTCTACAAATGCTGAATATTCATTGTTTTCGCTGGAAAAGTGTTGCTGGTTCTGGTATTTTTTAAGACTGGCTTTGATGAAATGAGAGCGAGCTGTAACGCTGGGTGGCATCAGCGAAGCGAACGTTCTGAAGGGTAAGTTGAGCCATGAACGCTGTAAAAAGCCGCGTTCCTTCTTATCTCCCGGCGCCTTCTGGCGATCCGCGGGGGTGGGGGAGCCAGGTACCACCCAGAACTGAGACAGGCGTTGGGATCAATCGGCCTCGGTGGGTTTCTCTACCGATGCATATTCCCCGGTCACCAGGAGGATTTATTTAGTTGTTGCACTCTAACACGAATAGCGCTTTGAAGAAAAGCTGCAAAGCTCCGTGTCCTGATTTTTTTTTTTTTTTTATTTGAAAGCAGAGATCCTACCTGATTTTTTTTTTTTTTTTTTTGAAAGCAGAGATCCTACCTGATCCCACGCCCCTGGGCTGCCTCTCCTGTGGGTGCTGGGCAGAGCCTGGCGCGAGGCGGCTCTCGGGAGGTCGGAGCTGTGGGACAGATGGGAACAATTTGGGGAGGCGCGGGGGCGTCGGGCAGTGCCGGTGGGTGCCACAGCCCCCCCGTGACGGTTTGCGTTTTTCCGGGTAGCTGCAAGCCTGCCCGCAGCCAACGCAGCTGTAACCCCCCCACCGCGAGCTACCCTGCGGCCGAGGGTGTTGAACCAACACCAGCGACGTGTTTTAGTGCTCCTGTGGCTTCCCGTGTCCGTGCTGCTTCTCCGACGTGTAACGACGGCCAGCCAGAACCATTGCTCCGATACGCGGCCACCCCCATTTTATTTCATTTTTTCCTCCGCGAGCACGTATTCAGAACAGCTCGGTAAGCGGTGCCTTTGCAGAAAGGCCGCGGTACTCTGAGAGAATGCAAAGTTTATTTGAAAAATAATTGGAATTCTGCTCGGTATTTTCCGAAGGAGGGGAAAAAAGGCTGAGGTGTGGTGGTTCGGAGGACGCGCTTACAAAGGCTCCTGAATAAGTGCTGGGAACACAAATTGAAATTAAATTTATAAAAGTAATTGTGGATAAAGAAGTACACATTTTAAATGTTGTAACAGTTATTAAATGGTATACTGGTACTCTTTGCTGTACATTTAAATATTTATACATTTTTGTAGAATTAAAATACACTGGTTTAGTTTTCTTCTGGTGCGTTTGTCTTTTTCTGTACGTACTTATTTTTTTTAATCTGGTAAAACCCCCAGACTTTCCACTACACCCCCTGTGTTTTTCGATCCTGTGTTTACACGTGCCACGTCAGAAGCAGGCAGAAGAGCTGCTCCCGCGGCGGTGCCAGCGATGGCGGCGGGGGCTGGGCGGGGCGGCGCGGGGCGGCCGGCTGCCCCTCGGCTGCCCCTCGGGGCCCCATTCCCGACACCCCCCGGAGAACCGCGTCCGGCAAAGACAGCCGAGCTCAGCCCTGCGTCCGGCCCGAGGAAGCACGCCCGGGCCCCCACCTCACACCCGCACCCCTGGGGCTTGCCCTCCTGTGCTGGATATTGCCCAAACGCCGCGTTAACCGGCCGTGTTTCAGAAAAAAAATAGTATTTCCATGGGAAAGAAATAGTTTCCTTATAAATCCCGCTTCAGTTCTCCCTGCGGCGGGGCACAGCAGGGCCAGGCTGGACAGTCCCGTATCACGACCTCCCTGGTGATGGAGCTGTAAGGAAAATAATCGGGTTATATATCATAGATAATACACGATGCCAATAACGGAGCTTTAGTCGTATTTTGGTGGTCGGAGCATTTAGGTTTTTTTAACTCGCATCTGGAATCCTGGAGCGGCTGGGTAAGTTCTGGTAAGAAGGGAGGAGGGAGAATATTTTGAAGACAAAGGGTTTATAAACATAAATGAAAAGTAGTGCTCAGGAGAGGGAGAGCGCGGTTCATGCCATAACTGTAGTGGAAGTGATTCCTGAGAAATTTTAGCACAAGTAACAGTATGCCGATATTGAATTATTTCAGATTTTACTGTTAATTTCAGTTGCTGGACAAAATCAAGCCTTTTTGTTTCAAGCTTTGCAAAAAGTTAAGCAAAGTGGTAAGAGTGTTATAAATGATAGAAGATTATCTGCATTACTTTAGAGTTGACAAATGATAACATTGAAGATGATGAAAAAAAGATTTTTTAATAATAGCAATTTTAGTTTCCTAATTCATCCTTCTACGCTCTTAGAGTGTCCTTTGTTCAACTAATGTACAGAAGTGCTACCAGTGAATGTCTCATTTAACAAGATTGTGTCCTTCCAGAGCAGCATCCTTGCTCATGCAACTACAGAGAAAAAAAATTAAATCCTTTTTATCAAGGTTTACGTGCTTCAGGTTATCTTCAGAGAAATATGTATTTGTGTATTTGTTTCTGATGAGCTGCAGTTTATATAAAACATTCATCGCATATATGCGATTAAAAAAATGACTGTCAAGTTTCTACTCTGATTATCAAACTATTTTGCAAAGATGCAATTAACTGTAGAACTCATGTTAATTATAGTATGTGAATCGTTTAAATGAATCATAAAATAATCTATTTATGAGTAATGAATGCAGACATAGGGGTATTTTTCTTTTTTTGCATTTCTCAGAAATGTTAATAATTAGGACTGATTATAGAGCTAAAATTACAGTGAGGGAAACAACCTATATCTCAGTTTCCTTAAAAACTACGTGTTTTTCTCTCTCCTTCTGCGGCCTGTTGAAGGGTTTTGTGACGCCCGGGGGTATGGCCGTGGGCTAAGGGCAGCGCACGTGCCTGGGCATGGGAAGTGCCTGAGCTGGGAAGTGCTTTTGCAGAGCGAGGGTGGTAGGATCTAGAATCATAGAATCATAGAATCATAGAATCATTAAGGTTGGAAAAGACCTCTAAGATCATCGAGTCCAACCATCAACCCAGCACCCATGCCCACTAAACCATGTCCCGAAGCACCACATCCACACGTTTTTTGAACGCCTCCAGGGATGGTGACTCCACCACTTCCCTGGGCAGCCTGTTAATCCAGAGAAATCCAGAAATCCAGAATCTGCCCTGAAATCCAGAGTCGGGCAGCTCGCCAGCCGGTGGGACTGGATGACACAAGTCTGGGGACTATTTCTGTAAATTCAGGTCATAAATAAACAGCTTAATCATTTCATTTGCCATCAGCTCAGCCCGCTGCTCAAACGCACGGTTCCCCTCCGTGCCGGCGGTACACCAGCCACGTACCGTCCTCTGCGTCAGCTCAACCTTTAAAGTGCTTCCACGTGCTGAAATGAGGTAACTGCAGGTGATAAATGGAAACCGGCAAAATAGCTCCAGAGGTAACTRTTGCCCAGGCGAGTTTAAATCGAACCGACCACCGACCTCTGCCTGTCACCCACCCCGCGGAGCGCCTGAGCCGCAGACCGGAATGCATCCATCCGTCCAGCCGCGTAGTGCCTATACCTGGGCATAATCATCCATCCATCTGTCCAGCCGCGTAGTGCCTATAGCTGGGCATAATCATCCATCCATCTGTCCAGCCGCGTAGTGCCCATACCTGGGCATAATCAGCCATCCGTCCGTCCAGCCGCGTAGTGCCCATACCTGGGCATAATCATCCGTCCGTCCGTCCAGCCGCGTAGTGCCTATACCTGGGCATAATCAGCCACAGGCTTTTTTCCTGGCTGTTGCTGGCGATTTCTTAGATCACCGGGTGGGCAGGCAGGGAAACATCTTCTTTGCAGGGAGTACGAAGTCAAGCAGATACAATAAGTTTAGATTTGTGAGTTAATTAAACTTCCRTTGGCTATTTAACCTTGACAGTTACAAAGCTTCCGTTTCTCTTACTTCAATACAAATGTTTTAGATTCTCAACAATATAAACTCAATTTGAAGAACGCATTTTATTTCAAATTTTTCAAAAAGGCTATTTTCTTTCTTTATTTGTTTCCAGGTCATTCCATTCGCAGTACATACAGAAGAATAAAGTTAATTATTGTTATGTTAACCTGTGAATTAAAAGTTTAAGGACCACATCTTAACATCCTTCTGCGTGTGACTTGCACCACGGTGCATTTACTCARCGTAAACCTCTCTGCATCCCGCGGTACGTAAGCGGGCAGGCCCGAGGCTGGCAGGTGGAGGTTGATGTTCAGCCAGGAGCTGGTGGGGAGCACGAGACGGGGTGTCCCCCGCAGCCAACCTCATCCCCCCGCTTCTCCCTGGGCACTTGCGTCTTTATCCCTGGCTTCTCTGCTGTGACCTGCCTGTGTTACGGATCATTATCCCGCATAATGCGCCGTCATGGCCTTTCCCCCTGGGACCTTCTAGGACAGCTAATAAATCGCAGGAGCTTCTAACCAGCGTTGGTAGTGCCACAGGTCGCCGATTTGGGGCYGCTCGTGGGATTCCCTCGCTCCGGCCTGGACCGGAGCGGGGCCGGGGAGGCAGCGGAAGGAAAGCACGCCTTCGCGTACATTCGGATGTACCCGAGGTCAGGGAGGGTACCGCCGATAACGGGAACAGAGCTGATTTAAAAGTGAAAAAATGCTGTAAATTTTAACCATTTATTGCGTTTCAAAGAAACCAGCAGAGAAAAGGAGATCCTTTTCTTGAAGGATCTTGGACGTACCACCGGCACCGTTGCAAGGAGCTTGTCGGCAGCCAGGCTTTCTTCTGCTGGGAAACGAGGTGAGACGCCGAGGAAGAGCAAGGGTTTCCTGTGCTCGCCTTGGCTAGCAGGGGTTCATTAAATCCAACCTCAGTTACACCGCTTGTTGGCATGAAGTCGATGGCAAAAGATAGACTGTTAAAAGAGTACGTTGGTACAGAGCTTGCTCGTTGAATACTCATGCAATGACCAAGGCTCTCATAAGGATGGAAGCCTACTGAGAAAGGGCAYGTGTGGACGTAGCAGGGAAAGGGAGTTCAGGTTCTGCGGGGGAAGCTGTCCCATATGGATATGCCCCTTTTTGCCCACCAACGCTGATAATGTTGGGCGTTTTGTCGGCTAGGAATGCATGAGTAATAGGTTTGGTCCTGCACATCTAACCTAATTTATCTGCTTGAAGGTCCCAGGCATTGAACAGGACCAATTCCGTTCAGCTCTGCTGTTATCATGGTAATTAATATCGCCCTCRTAGTCTGCAGGGTTGTATCTGCCACAAGGCTTGAGTCACACTTGGAAGCGATTAAGTTGGTGCTCTGTAATTCAACTTTCATTAATACAGAGAAGTTTTTCTTTAACCATTATCCTTCCGTTGTATAAATAGATCTTGCTAATATATCGTGTTCTGCCTGCTGCAGAGTAAACGTGGGAGTTTCAGTGTAATGCTTCCAACGGGGAGTTATAACGGCGTGGGGGGCAGAGCCCCGGTGACGGAGCAGCCGGAGGGGCAGCAAGCGGCGGGTCCTGCTGCTCCTTCCAGCCTGCTTCCCGTGGGCTCTGCCCTGCCTGGGCTTTTCCTGCTGGTACGAGGGGCTCTGATCCGTGGCAGCGCACGCTCCAGACGCCTGTAAGCGGGTCGTCGCTGGTGACAAATCTGCGATGGGGCAGTGACAAGTCACTGCTGGGTGAGCTGAAGTGTCTTACTGTGTCTGAGCCCTTTCTCTCTTGCCACAACAATTACTTGTTTTACGTGTTTAAGTCCCAGGAAGTGCTGGGAGGAAAAGAAAAACAAAACGTGGAGTTGAGCGTCCAGCCCAGGAAATGCATTTCAAATAAGATTGATACTTGTCGGCTTCAGTTGTAAACCAAACCGGAGTAACTTGTTCTGCCCTGTGCATATTAAGGTCCTAATTTTGGTGAGAGCCCTCACATTTAAGGGGCAAATACCACCTGWATGATCTTTCTGTGGCTTTGGGGCTGGCACGTGTGGGGAGCTGCACAAGTGTTCATAGCRCAGTGCCACAGTACGTCTCACCTATTTCTGCCGAGGAGTTGGAGATGAGATAAGAGTCCGCAGCGTCTTTAGGAGATGTGTCTGGGGAGAGGCAGGGGCACTGTGGCCCTGGGTGGGGATTTCAGCTCATCCGAACCCGCGTGCCCCATCTCGCGCCCTTTCTGCTCCCCGTGCCCACGCTCTCCTGCTCCTGGCAGACCCCCTGGCTCCGTCCAGTCGCCCCAAAATGCAAACAAAAGAGGGCTTAACAGCGCAATAGTAGTAGTAGTTAGCTTCTGACACGCACATCTAAGTTTGCTAGCAAGTTTTTTCTATCTTGTATTGATATTTAATTGGATTTGTTCGAAATCTTGTTGCTTACCCCCGCACGCACAGTACGGCAGCCTGCCCGGCTTCAGGCAGAACTCRCCGTTACTGCAGTCGGGGGTAGCTGGGAATCAGGTCAAGTCTCTTTGATGGGATGACGTTGAAAAGTGGTTCAATTTTCCTATTTGGCAAGGATTATACCAAATTTTATATTTTTAAAGACACAAGTGTTCTCACCTGGGATGTAAAAATTTAGAGGGAAATAAATCCAGGGTGAGCGGGAGGTTGGACCCGGTGACCKCCCGAGGTCCCGTCCGACTTGAATTGTTGTATGAGCCTGTAAAAAAAGCTACAAAAAGTGGTGTCAAGGAGGGCTGAGTTTATTTAACGACAACTGTCTATGCCCCAGACAAGGGCATTCTCCTGTAATATAAGGAGCTTTCTTTACAAAAAGCTGTTCTTGCTAACAACTTACTTATTGCAACCRCTCAATGTTGTCAGCGTTATTTCTTTAAATGATCAACTGAAAATAATGACGTGAGCCCGGAGAGGCTCGGTGGGAGCATTACAGCCCCCATGCATTTTTTTCTGTGTATGTCTGTGTCTGTAAATAAGTGCCTTTACCAAATCCTGCAGCTTTTCCAACCCCGGCGAGGTGCCTGCGCCTGCACCCGGAGCTGTGCAGGGAGCCCCACGCCCCCCCCGGGGTGCTGTGGGTCCGTCCCCAGCAGCCGGATGGTGGGGGCACCCCAAGGGACCTCTTTCAGAGCCACGCACCCCATTTCCCAAGCGCGAGGCTTTTGGAGAGACCGGGGGTTACAACAGCTCTTGAGAATTTTGAATACCCTTTGGGGTGTTCAAGCCAGCACGCTCCTATTGCTGTGATGTCTCCTGAAGGTGTTTCAGGTTTTGTTTAGGGTTAAACAACTATTTAAAAAAAATCACCYGGCGGTCTGCCCCGAGGCTGGATGGTCATGGGTGGCACGGCATGTGGGAGAATACGGGCAGGTACTTARRGAATTTCTTACCTCCGCTGGTCTGGAACTTTACTCCCGAACAACTACAGGATCCTGATGAAGTGATAGAATGCTTAAAAAAAAAAAATGCAGTCGTGATTCCAAAGAGGCAGAACTTACCACACTGTGCTGGGCCCTGGCTGGTACCTCCCAAACGCTGGCCGGTATTATACAGCACCCCAGGGAGAGGAGAAGGGAAACAAACCGAGRGGCACCGCGGCTGCTCCCGCCCCGGCGGCAGGCACGGCGGCTGGACCACGGAACCAACCGCCCCGTACACCAGAAGAAATCTTGGAAGCGAAAGTCAGCTCCTTTAGAAGGGGATGAGGAAAAAGCAGGGCCAGCACGAGGAGGGGAGGAGGAAGAGGGAGAACTCGTAAATGGGACAGGAACTGCCCGAGCCCAATCCCCGAGCGAGCTGCGAACGCGGAGGTTTCTGCTCTCCGAGTTGGCTGAGCTTTGCACTTACAACAGAAAGATCAGGCACTCTCCCTTCCGACCCAACGAGCTCCACAGTGAATGTTAAACCATCACATAATTAAAGGTAATAGCAAGTTGTCTTAGTAGATTAACCTATGTATTTGCAATATCTTTAGTCTCTTGTGGTGCCTCGTGATGAGACCCAGCCAGGACCCAGCCCGCAGTCGGGGGAGAYGCCGGAGCATCGCTCTTCACCCTGYGTAAGGCAAAACCTTAAACCATAGGACCTTGGGAAGATGCTTCTCTGTGAAAGAGGGGCATGGCTTATTTGTACCAAATTGTTGTTCTTCCCTAAGGRACTGCAGTTAGAACTGATCTCTTTTGGAAATGAAGATTGTTTCACTCCTTGCCTTCCGTGCGCTTTGGGAACCTGCAGCTGGTCAGAGGCGGCAGCGTGCCTGCCCGGGATGTTCCTGCTGGCAAACACCGGGACCTGCAAGAATCACAAATRTATAAAAGTGATGTCGCACAACCGTGTTTCACTATGTTTGTGAGTCCTGCCTTCACTCCCACACACATTATGGTTTTTTTCCTGAAACAAATCAGTATCTGGCTCTCCTGAATACGTTGTAACTGAATATCAGAGTCTTCATGTGCCAAAGCAGGATGTTAAAAAATAAGCTAATTACAGCTGCATATTTTATCTCTACATAAATGATTTCTAGCCAAAACTGCGAAGATGATAACTTTTTGTGTAGTCTATGAATAAGAGCATGCTTTGTTTTATTTACTACTTTTCTAATTCTGAAATACCTTCCTGTGACACAGAAAAAATCTAAGAAGCAGCAGTGCTGCTGGCCTGGGTCATGAGGTGACGTGTTAATTTGGGGATGTGAAAGCACCCCACCGCATCATGGAGAGGGCTCTGTGGCTGCAGCACGGGGGTCAGAAGGTCTCCAGGGAAACTGAAAAGTCCATTTTACTAGATAAGTGCTTCCCTCAGTTCTTTGCACCTGCTAGGCATAGGTAAAAAGACAGAAATATAGAAAATGTTGAGAGGAGGAAAAAAAAAATACTAAGGAGGTGCTGAGGTTGGAAAATGCCTAGTGAGTTTTGTAGAATGGCATCATCTTCTGGCAAAAAATATGGAAAGGCTTCCAAAATCGGCTTGGAAAAATATACTGTAGGGAGCTTTTAAATTTGTAAAGTAGATGAATAGAATAACCTCATAGCGCTCTCTGTCTCTAATAAATGTTTGTATATATACTATATATGTATGTGTATATACATATATGTCTGTATATTTAAATGATGCTATTTTTGAGCAGATTCTAATGGACCTGTTGCAGGTTGCTCCGGGCTAAAGCTTGACTTAAGATGTTTTCTGACCAGGAAAGAACAGGCTGCTCTTCACAGAGTTACGACTAGTAACGTTTTATATCTTTGTTAGCAAAAGGGAGAAAGCACAAGGTATTGCCACGCGGTTAAGATTAGCGAGTTTGTTTTGAGATTTTTGAAATCTCTTTTCTTCATACCTGTCATGTATAAAGAAGAGATTATGGTGGCTAGCTACTTAGAAGGATTAGCACATATTCATTAACCTCTTTTAATCCTTACAATATTGCTTAATGAAGACTATTATCAGATTTATATCCCAGTAAATTGCAGATCCTTAGGATGTGAAATGTATTGGAAAGTAATATTCAACGGGAAATCCTGTTCTCAGAGGGATCGTATACTTAATCTTACAAAATCTGGGTTTTTTTTCTTTGCAATACCCTGGCATTTCTTCACCACGTAAGAGAAGACAGAATTCAGACAGGCAAATAGTGATGTTTGTCATAAGCATATTTTAAACCCATCCGCTCCGGGCTGGGGTGTGAGAAGCGGGTACCTCTTGCTGCACCCTTGCCGCTCTTCTGCACGTAAATGCACRTGGTGCTTCGTGAGATGCTCTGCTGCTCCCTGTCTCCCCCTGCAAGAACTGATACAGGACCGTTGATCTATAAAGTGGGACTTCGGTGGGATTTGGCTGCAAAATAGTGGTCTTGCAAAGCAGCGGGTGGGCTGTAACCTCACCCCTCAGGGCTGGGTGGAGCTCCTCTCCACTGAAGGATCTTTTCTGTATGAAAAGAAATCTCACAGGACAAGAAATCCATAGGAATACGAAAAAATCTCTCTCTAACAGACCAAGTGCACCTTGCCCTGCATAGGTAAGTTTATATATTGATAAAGCAATACCTTTTTGTCAGCTTTTATGATGATGCCAGTTGTTTCTCAACAGCTCGGTGTTGTTCCCAGAACACCAGCGGTTAGAGCAGGCGGCTGCATAATAAAGTGCCTTTAACGTTGGAAGTGCGTCCTCAGCCGCGTTAGAGCCAGCTCTTGGGGAGAGAAAGCACAAAACCTGCACCAGCGAGCATGAAAGCCTCCCAGGTGAGAAAGGAAATGGATTATTGAATGTCTGAGACTATTTGTCCACAAACGTCCTTTTTTTTTTATTCACCTGGCTTCAAACGCCTGGTTTTGTTAATCCGTTAAACAAGCCTTGCCCTGGCTCAGCCTTGTGCCCCAGGGCACGGGCGGGTTTGGGTGAAGAGGAGGGTGGTGTATCTGCGGGGTCCCTGGGGAGCGGGGGGCAGCGGGACCCCCGTGCCGGCACTGCCCCGGTGCTCTCCAGGTGATGGTGTGCTTCCCCATGGGGAAAACCACCAAGACTCCACACTCCCTAATTTTTTTTTTACCTCCAAAGTTTGCTGTAATTTCCTCTGACAATTTAGCGCAAACACGTCAAGCGTGGGAATGGCAGCAGAAGAGCAAGTGGTTTCACGGGTTTCTCCGGTACGGTGGAGAGCCCCCCGTTTGTGAGCGGTACCCAAAGACAGACCTCTGTCCACCTTGCTCAGCCCCCCGTTTCCCGAGGCAAGCCCCAGCGGCAGTACCAGCGCTGCTGGCCGAGCACATCCCGGGGGGAAAGGCTCTGGAGAGGACCCGGGGTTTTGGCGGTGGGGACCGGTACCCGCCTGGCRTGGGAGGGAGCCGCCTCGCTGGGTCCGATGCTCCGTTTGTGTCCAGCACCTTGGGGAGGGAGGAATGGGAGAGATGGGGAGCGGGACGCRGAGGCGGAGGTCGCTTGCAAGGACAGCAAAGTCGTTCCCGCTTCAGGGGAGCTCAGGTTCAAAATGGAGAYGCAAAAACTACTCCAGCATCTCCTCTCAGCCCTGTCTCTGGAGGCTGCTTTAAAAAACAACCCTAACAAAAAAAGCTTTGTGAACTGCTATAATTCCTCAGCGTGCCARCCCTTCTCAGAGGCTGTTACGAGGAGCAGCTAGAAAGACTATTGTTTATGACCTTGGGTTTTTTCCTTTTCATTCTTCAAGACGCAGAGAGCTGGACTTGAAAGTGGTTTGCTACTTCTCCTGGAAGGGTTTCTGTTCCCACCATCGGCTGGCTCCCCAGCCTCCCCAGCAAGRGAAACAGCAGGTCCCCACTTCCTCGCTTTTAATCAAACCTGTACATGCAGGAATGAAAATGTAATACGATGATGGAATCCCAGGAGCTGTAATGTGAACCGTGCGTTTCTAGAACATGTTTGAGACGTGAGGAAAATGTATTTTAAATAATTTTCATTTGAAGTATAGTGAAGACTTTTGGCACTTCATAGGTGCAGCAGCAGAAAGGATTTATAAATAAAGGAAGGATTTATATCCCATGCATTTAAAACAACCTCACAAATGTTTTTGAAAGCTCTGAAGTTCCGAGTACCGAAAGGAGCTAACAAAGCACCTATTTCCTTCCTTGTGCTTTTGCAATTCAGTGCTTACTCTTAATTTCAAACTAAAAGGAAAACGAGAATACCCTGCTACTTGAGCTCTTCTAACCACGSGTGTAAGAAATCACTCCGTTACTGTCTCAGAAACCCTGCCTTAGGTACAGGTGAGAAAAGCAACCTTCCACATAGCGCACGCCCTAGCGCACAGACTGTATTTCTTCTAAAAGATACCATTGTTACAGCATATTTAATGCTATATATTCTTGATATGCATATAACTATTGGTCATCCTTGTGAATCAAGATTTTTTTTTCTTCACCTTCATGAATTCTGTTTCACTGATTGTGCTCTTCATTCTGTCCTGAGTCAGGGAATATGGAATATAATTTATTATTAAATAAAATGSACATGYTAAAGAGATAKATATATAAAATATATAAAAAATATATATATACCATGGAAGGTGATACTAGCCTTTACTAGTATCGTTATGCATCTGCATTTAATATTGTAGATGGTGGTAATTATCCTYTCTGTCTCACGTGTCAGCTCCTCAGAGGCTGTGGATCTGGCTCAGGTCTTTCCATCCTCTTGCATTTTGTAGTCTGTTGTCCCTGGGGTTTCATGGGAGCCTCCCACGCAAGACTTGGACAAGCTGGGGGCTTCATCCCAGTCTTAATGTGCTCTCAGTGATAACAATCTTTAATGCCAAAGCAAGCAAGGGGTGATATGGAAATAGTTAAAGTGTATAGAATTATGCCAATAAACTTCTCATGTGAATAAGATCAGAACCAGGCTGTTTTCCAGTCTGATGGTCACTTTTATCCCTCTTCTYTGAACCTCTGCCAGCTCTGTAAATGCTTTTGAGCGAGTGAAAACCCAGTGCTGCTTCAGGCGTCAGGGGGAGGGCACGTGCTGCTGCGTCCCGCAGGCRCAGCCACGCGGGAATTCCTTCTCCGGGTCTGTACGCTGCAGCCCGTCTCCCGTGGGAAAGCCACCGCTCCTAAAGCGAGGGCCCAGCGTGCACACGCACGTCTACTCTTCTCCAAGCCATGTGCCCGTTTCGGAGCCATCCCGGTCTCTTTGCAACCACAGATGCCTTGGACAGGAATTTGGACCGGAGTGGGATAAGGCACAAGGTGAGGGTGATGGTAGGAGAGCTGCCACAGAGGTTTGGGGAGCAGAAGCTCAGCTGGATGTTGGCCGATGGATGTTGGCCGATGGATGTTGGCCGATGTTGGTGTCTGTTCCAGGCAGTGCTGCAGGAAACCTCCCCGGAGCGGCACAGCGAGGAACACCGATGCTCTCACGGCATTGCCGGCTGCCGGCCCGCGGCAGCGGTGCCCGGGGGAGCCCCCTCTCTTCCTGCACCCCGTCCCGTGGCTGTCGAACGTCTGCACCCTGTAATGCTCGACCAGACCTTGGGGTTCCTCTAAGGAAGCGACACGTGCTAAAGCTCTGTCCTGCTCGCCTCTGCCTCCAGCGCGGACAAACTCAGTCCCTCCTAGAGGCATGGAAATCACTTTTAGGAAAGGAAAATTGCTAAAGTCACTCAAATGATTTGCTCGTTTGCAGTCTATCCTCAAGTAGCTAATGGCTGTCTCCATTTGTAATACGTTATTCATCAGACACGTTCATCGCTGACCACGAGCAGTCGCAGGGGGCAACGGAGCTGCACCGGGTTTTAGCTCAGGTTTTTAGCACCGTGTGGACTTGGGTTTTTCCCTGGACTGAGTGATCGTCACTCTTGGAGATCTTGTTTGGGAAATACATTTAGCACACTCCTAGCTTCAAAAGTGTTAGCAGACTGGCTGATAACAGGTGAGGTGTGGGAAGGTAAGAACCAGCTCTTCAGGTTGAATCACTTGCTGTCCTTTTCCCTTGTTTTCTTATATCTGATTTGCTGCACGCGTGCCTAAGTGTAAAGCCAGCTATTGGGATATTCACAGAAGGCAAAGAGCAAAAACCAGGGGAGAATATAGTGTATTTGAGTGCTCTATATCTAGGCACGAATGGATTATRCTCATTAACTGCCAAGGAGACACAAAAGTGACACCAATCGCTATTTCTAACGCTGCCAGCCCCAGCGTTGGCTTCCTCCCGGCGCTGTCGGCTGGGCAGGGACCCCAGCACCGAGGGGAGCCCCGCTCTGCTCAGCCCCCCRTCTCCTGCCAGCACCTTGCGCGGCTGCCAGGCGTGGACAGTTGGGGGGGGGTTACCTCCCGAAAACGGTCCCGAACTGCTTGGGAGCATCACGGTGCGGAAGCATGGGTCRGCAGCAAGGGTTGTGGAAGCCAAACCCCCTCTCTGAGGAGAAACCGGTTTTATACAGCATTTTAGGTGTGAGGTGACTGCTGGGGCACGGCGGGTGTTTCCCTGTGCCCTCCCGAAATCCGGGCAAGCGCCAGGTTTGCCGAGCGCTGCTCACGCTGACGTGTCCTTCGGGTTCGGTTTCCGAGGTGCCGGTACCTCTTCCCTGCTCCGCGCCCTCCTGCCGCTGCCATCAACATCAAAAGTCATTAGCTGCCAGAAATCCTCCAGGTTTCCACTGATTCCCACTGACGGGTAAGATCAGCACCTTGCAGGCTTTCCTTGCAGTTAGTCGGTTCCTCCGGTGACTCCTGTGCCATCCCTACGGCCACCGTTTCTTGCTCGCACGGCGGTGGGCTGCCCGAGGCCAAGGTGAGGGGCTCCCTGTGCGCTGGCCAAGCACCCAGCAAAGCTCGGGCTGCCCCGGCTTACACAGGCAGCAAGGAAATACAGTGAAATCGGGTAAATTAAGGAGTAAGAGATGCAGAAGCAACTAAAATACTTATAAGGAGGCATGTTACTGGAGGCTGTCTTGGTACCTGGCGGGGTTAGTTTCAGGAAAAAAGTGGCCCTGCACTTGGGGGCTGGGAGAAAATCTGGAGCAGAACCTGAGAGAGGATTTTTTTCTTCTGATCCTTTATACGTTAAATGTGAGAGAAGCTGTTCTCAAAGCCAGCTTTCACTCACGTGCAAGCTCCTAGCATGCTAATGGCCTTTTCATTCATTTACCTTCTGACGCATTTTTATTAACCTGCGKGTGCGTATCTGCACGCCCTGTGTTTGCCTTCCCGGGAGCTATTGCGCGGGCATTTACACTTCTGCTTCATCTGCAGGGACTAATGGCTTGGGAGCAGCCCTCGATGGCTGGTCRTGGTTTTGTAATGTTGACAAGGTTTGATTCGGCAGAGAGAGCTCTTCTTTTTATTTCCCCCCAGACTTTCTAGCCCTAAAAGCAATTTTTTAACATTTTTTTTGCATGATTACCTTTATTTTTTAGATGATGTACTGGCTAGGCCCCTGATAATGCTTCATGAGTCTAAGAGGATCGTGATAAGACAAGGAAACAAGAGAGGCATGCCTTAGGTAAATTAAGACCTTATATGTCTATTAATGATGCCATTGTTATTGCCTCTCCTAAAAATAGAATTGGATCCTACTCCCTTGGCGCTGCCTCAGAAGGAACTTTTTGAATAAAAATTAAGCACATCCAAGCAGAGAGGCGCGCACGTTTTGCACAAATCTGGCTTTGCTGTGGAAGTAAAATGCTCTTTCTTTCTTTCTCGCTGATTTGCCGTCCCACGCAGCGAGCCCTCTCTGCCCTGTCTCCGGGCAGCGGAGCTCCCCGCGAGGAGGCTGGTGCGTCTTTAACGCCGGGGGGGTTGGGGTGCTGTCTGCCTCATCTGCATCCGTCCCTTATTTCTGTAATTATTTCCCATCGATATTCCCCTGGTAAATAACCACGGATCTCTTTGAAATCGCTCGGGGGCTACAATATAAAATACCAACCAGGGTGGTATTCCTGGTTGCCTCCAGGTGCGGAACACCGCGCATTTCCGCAGATGCCGCCACACACGCTCCCAAATTCTCCGGCAGCCCCTCCCGGGGCGCTGCTGCAGGAGGCGGCCGCGGGCTGGTGTCGGGCGCCGGAGCCGCCGCCGTCCCCAGCCGCTGCCGTCCCCAGCCGCCGCCGTCCCCAGCCACCGCCGCTGCCGCTTGGCCACGGCTGCCGCGCCGGGGAAAGCCACGCCGATGAACCCAGCCGTGCAAAAGGAGATATGCCGCCCCGGGGCTGAGCGTTAGCGTGAGAGAAAATTGCTTAATAACTTACTCGTTGCATAACTCTCAGTTTGCAGAGTGCAGCGTTCCCGCCGCTGCTCGTGTGCCTGCCGAGCTGAAGGACTGCTTTCCCTACGCAGCCGCCACGGAGAAGATCAAATTAATATGTTTCCTTCCAATTGACGCATAATTCTGGATGTAAAGCTGTACTTAAAAAAATGTAGGTTTGGGGTTTTGTTTTCTGTTTAATGAGGTCTGTTGGCCCAGCGCTGCTCTCACGGAAGTCACTGGGAGGTTTATCATTTTATCGTTGGATTTAATGAGATCTGCGTTTCACCACAGGGAAGCGTCTGAGACGAAATTGCCCTTTTAATCTGTTACTGAAGCTGGATACACAATTTGCATATGCTGAAAATGTAGGTCTGAATTCCAGCCCTGCTGTCGCTCTGGGGTGACGGCCACATCCGACCGGGATGGGTCGGGCGGTGGCTTCCCCCGGCGCTGCCGGTTGTGGCAGCCATGCGGCACGACAGGCACGAGAGATGCTGGGAGCGCGGTGGGAAGGGTGAAATTTGGAAATAAAGGTGCAGGAGTTGGAGCACCGGGGCCATTCTCTGTTTGTGATGCCGTATAACAGCCCTACGCAATGGAYGGTGCTTTATGGCTCCAGATGAGGGGATTTCTGCGAAGACGTGATGATATACCAAAAGCTTTTTTTCTGTTACGAAATGAAGATCGTTTGCTGTCTGGAAAGTGAGCTATCAACACTGGGAGGTATATATCATTCAAAGTTTAACACGAGTCTTTACTAATTTCTTTACAGCCCGTGTTCCTRAGCAGGTGAGGCTCCCTTGCTTTGCCGTCGTTCCCAGCCGTGCTGCCGGGTCTTGCCAGCCCGGCTCCTCCCGTTGCCCTCCCCCGGCCAGCCCCGGGCTCGGCTCGGCTCCACTCAGGCTCGATGGGAAAGCAGTTTCCACTAACTTGGCTGAAAAACCGYGGGGATCAGAATTTGCCTTTGTGCTTGTACGGCTTCACGTAAGGTAAGACCCTACTTACCACCTTCTTGGCCATCTGTAAATCGCCCTAGTCTTGTTCGTCGCCTACAAGTGCCAGCAAAACTGGTGCCCGCTGTGATGGGATGCTGCCTTGTGCAAAACCAGGCTCTGCCCCTGGACCAGTATGAGACTGGTCACTGTATAACGTCGAGTGGACTTATAAATGAAGGATACTTAAAAATACTGGCTGTCATTATAATTCTGCAGAAATTACAGGGTTGATTTTGGCCCACAGTGTTCAGAGCGACCCCGTGACACTACATGTGATGTGAGGAAGCAGTTACCAGCATGCTTGGCACGGCAGAAATCAGACACCGCGGCAATGGCTTGGAAAAGATCAATATAAAAGGACAAGCCTTTCCCTAAATAACCATATATTGCAACAGTGCTGGCACCAGTCAGACTTAGAGGATTTAATTAGCAAAGATAAGTGATGTGGGATTTTTTGTTTGTAGTTTTAACATTTTATTTTATTTCATTGTATGTTTTTTATTTTAAATTTTATTTCATTTATTTTATTTTATTGTTTTATTTTTTTGCGTCTCCTCTCCAGTCTCTCTTTCTGTCCTACACGTCCTTTGCTCTTGTGTGTCAGGAGCTGCCAGGAGCTCTGCTCGGTTTGGGGGGACCGCGGTGCACTGGGGTATCCTTGGTATGCACGTGTCTAAAGTCACCTGGCTTTGAAAGGATGCAAAGCTGTCCTGGCCCCTCAYCTCCGTGATCTCTCATCAGGCAGACCCAAAGCACTTGAACTGGTCAGTGTTTCGCTCTGGAGTCAGTAGTTCAACATGGTAACACGGGTTTTGAATAAATGTGAATATGAATAAATCTGAGCAAGTCATGTTAAAAAAAAAAAAACAAAACAAACACAAACCAAAACAAAAAAAAAACCCCAACCCCCAACTTCTCAATAGCTTTGAAAGGATAAGGGAAAATATTTATATGAGAAAGCTGGTAGAGCCGAAGAGCTGGTTGCACACTTCAGTTAGAAGGTTCCAGGCTAACACTGGCAGGCAAGGCGTGCGAATGAAGGGTGTTTGGAGGGGTTTCCTCCAAAGGCAGGAGCGCTGCTCTGCGGACAGAAATGCCAGATAGCCTCGGGTGTAGTACCTGGTTTTCACATCAAAGTTATCCTCTCATCTAACCTGTTCATGCATTCCGAATTCCTGCCTCACCATAATAGCTACYGGCCATTTATTTTATCTAAAAAGTGTCATTTCTTTGCAAAGACAGCCTGAATATTGAATAGAGGGGTTATATGTCTCTAGAGAGTAAATGAATTAAATTCCAGGTTCACCCAGGAAGGATGGAGCCCCGCCACTCCTGCTCAAACCCTGGGTGACCCGGAACAAACCCGGGCATCGATTCACCAAGGGCTTGCTTCATTTATGGTGTATTTCCATGCAATAAAATACCTGTTTTCCATCATTTACTTCCCTCTCTCAGGGTCTCCTGGAGAAGCAGTGACTTTGGGACCGATATTGCTGAGGGCTGTCGGACAGTTTGCACACTCACCCCCTCCCTGGTTTGAAGGGGTTTCTGCATCACTTAGAGCCTCTGACTGGGATGGTCAGGAACGACTGTGGACACAATCGTCCTCACTGYCTGGTATTTCCTCTGTTACTTACATGGGCCTTTCTTATGTCCTGAAAAAAAGAAAGGGGATGTGCACGATAATTTAAGTAAATTAGCCCAGTGTAATGTAAACAAAACAAAACAGTTGAGAGTCAAGTGAGGTTGAACAGAATCTGTTTTTTGTCTCACCTTACCCCCGGTTACAATAGAAAAGTCCTTTATGGGCCTGGGGTCCTTTAATTCTTCCTGATGGGAGTCAGAGCATTAATTATGCTTTGTATTCATATTTTCTTTTTTATACACACTGGCATTATTCACTGGAATTTATTTTGAAGGTCAAACTAAAGCTGAGGGAGTCTGCTAATGTAACCGTTGCAGGTGACTTGCTTCGCTTTCAGCGAATTCAGAGATAAGTGGTCTTATGAATATTGCATGAAAACACCCCTAGTAATGGCTTTTAAATGAGCTAAGTTTGAAAAGCAGCAGAGTTTAGCAGCAGAACAGCGTTACCTGCGCAGGGAGCCAGCTCAGCAGYGCGGGCCCCTCGCCCGCGGTGCTCCCGCAGCCCCCGAGGCAGGGGGTACCGCAGAGCATCCCTCCCCGCGGGACGCGCCGCCCCTCACCGGGGGCTTCGCCAGCCACACCCAGGAGGTGACGATCGAATGCTCTGGAAAGCCCTTCCCTCCCCGGGAAAGAGCTGATGATACGTGAAGGTTTATACTAAGTTTGCATAACTCAGGTTGTGAAGAGCGGCGGTCCTGAGCGCAGCAGCGGTGCTGGTCGTACGGTCTCATTTCTCAACCTTCGACTTCGAGCTGTTTACTCTCTATTTAGGCCTGTAGTGCAGTATTAATGAAGAGAAATAAATCACCTGTTTGGTCGGGCACCAACTCTCAAATTCCCATTAAATGTTGCTCTTGGCGTTTGAGTGATTCGCGTTAGTGCCGGGGCGCTGGGTGGAACCCCGGCTTTGGCCACGGATCCTCCGGCACCGGCCCTGCCTCTGCGGCTGCCGGGCTGGGTCCGAGCAGCACCCTGGGTGTCTCCGGCTGTTTGCCCAGCTGGTAAAAGCAAACGGCAGCGCTGCCTTCCCGTAGAGGCTTGCAGATTTTTAGGCAAGAAGGGATCATTATAGTAAAGGTCAGGCTAGCTAATGTAGTGTAGGCTGGAGGTCATCAGCTCGTTTTTCCTGTGTTTGAGTAAAATGCATTTTGAAAAGGAATCGGCTCTTGATTTGGAGAGCTCTGGCGCTTTAGTTGGAAGACTGTTTCRGTAAGGAATCGCCCTCAGCCTTGCAGGTGAGCTTATTCACTGCAGCAGTGTTCTTCTAGGTGCTTCTAGGTATGAAAAGTGCTGTCTCAGCATATAATACTCCAAAACTATTCTTCCAACAGATCRGTACATTTTAAATTATATTCCCCTCATTTGTGTGGAGATTGTGTGTGGGGATTGTGAACGGCAGTGCTAAGGGCCTGCACGCTGAGCTGCTGTGGGAATGGAATTTAACTAGCAGATGTGCACGTGTGCCTGAGATAAGACCTGAACATGTTGCTCCAGCTTGTTATTCTGTAAGGGAGCTGAAAACTTCAAGAGAATCGTGTGATTGGCTAARTCCAAGGTTGAGAACAAACGTGTGGATCATTGCCAAGGGARAGAGAGACTGTTTTTCTCAGTTTTTCTCAGGGATGCGATCCGGGTGATGACTGGGGGAGACAGCGGGACCACCCCGCTATGGTTAGGGATATATACTCCTGTGTTGTATCAATAAACGATTCTGTGCATGCATATGCGAGGGTCTGTGCCTTTACTTCAACAATTGTGCAAAGAGGCTTTTTTTTTCTCTCCCATTTTGTTTGCAAGTGATTTTGAGACAGTCCTAAAGTCTCTAACTGCTGAGTCCCCATGTCCTGCTCAGTTTAGGTGCTTCTGAGAGCTTACGAATCTTCAGTGGTTATGCCATTGTAACAAGCTAGGTAAAAGTTCCTCCTTTTGTCAAAGAAATGCTGAGGCTCAATTGCGTGGATTTAAAGTCAGCTTAGGAAGTCCCAGGCCCCCGGGCCAGAGCGGGGGTAAGCCAGCAGGCTGGTTTATCCCCCCGTTGAGCCCAGCCCTCCTCGGGCCATCCGCGGAGGAGGTGGGGATGCTCTGCAAGTACCACTCGGCTTTACGGGGCTGCGCTTTTGTGTCGGTGGTGGTGGTCATAAAATATGCATGCAGCGGCGTGATTCACAGCGGCTGGTGCTCAGACGGGAACGGGGAGCGGCGAGGAGCAGCCTGCGGTACACGGCATTCCCCTTCGCTGTCCCGAGAGGCTTGCCCAGCCCTTCCTCGCCAGGGTAAGGCATGTTTCTTTTAAAAAAAAGTTCAAGCAAATGAAAATGCTGGGTCTCCTCCTTCTGCCAGAGATGGCAGCAACAGTAATTAGTCACACTGKCTTGAAGGACCTGAGCGGACACCAATTGCTCTCCTCAAGGAGGGCTGTAAGTCCCTCCGTGATTTTACATCGCGGTGCTAGGGTTCCCCCAGGCGCTTTGGGGTCCGTCCTTTGTTTCCCATCCCCTGGCCGTATTTCCCTCCAGGGGTTCCTCCTGCACCCCCGGGAGCGCAGCACGGGGGGCCGGGCATCCCCCGGGCTGCCTGCACAGGCAACGGGTCTCCTGGCTCCGGGGGTGCTGCCCCGCGGGACTCCAGCCGCTCCTTTGCAGCGGCGGGGGGACTGGGGGTGCAGCCCCAGGGGCGCGGATCCCGCCGAGCTCCCCAAAAGGCATTGCCCAGATCTCACCTTTTTTTTGCCCTGAGCACAGCGGAGCTGTGCAGGGCGGCGCAGCCGGTAGCGCGACACTGGCAAAGCGCTCTGCGACGGGCTTCTGGAGGGGAAACTGCATTGCAGTTGCAGATCTCCAGTGAGATAAATGGAAAGAGGGTTGAAATATAATTTCGATTTCAAATCTGTGACAAAGGCTTCCAACAGACTGCTAATTATTTTAATGTCAGAAGGTCCCTTCTGTTTTGTCCATGGGACGAATTTGGTTCAGTGGAGTACGACAGCTCGTGGCAGGCTGGGTCTCTTTGGTTTCTTTGATGCCAGAAACAAACCCATTCATTTCGTGTTCTTTCTTCAGGGAAGCATCMCGCGGGTTTCTGGATGCCAAGCCCAGGTGGGTGCTGCTGAGCCTCTCGGGCGAGCCGAGGGGTGTCTCGGGGCTGCGGGTGCCCCTTGCAGCGGCTCTGCCCCACCGCCTCAGGCGGGTTTTTGGACACCCCGAGGTTTTTCCAGAAGTATCGCCGCTTTGATGCTTTAGAGGACTGGTTTCTTGCTTGCAGGCTTTTAAATATTCTAGTCAAACCGACTTTTTCTGCCTGTTTCTGTTGGCTCRGGTTGACGCGCTACAGTGTCATCTGCTGAAGTGCTGCGGCTGGAGTCGGTAAAGCCCTTGTTTGAACACATCAAATGCAATATAGTGCAAAGAACAAAAGATTACATCTCCAGATATTTTAAACCGGGCTCCCAAAATACTTTTGACCTCAATTTCTCTGTCTTAAGCTCCAGCCTKTAAAATTAGGGGAAGATAAAATCTGTGTGCCTCCCAGGGATTTGGTAAAAACCAATTAGCTTTTATGAAGTACTCCGATAACATAATGACAGGCGTGACAGAGGAACATGGGGGGAAATTTATAGTTTTCTGTCTGGAATAAAGTTTGAGTTATGTGCAATAAATAAAGCCCGCGGCAWGGCATTGAACAGGAAGGGACAAAAGCACTGGAGAAAATGCTGCACAAAAAGCTGCAAGAAAAACCAGGAGTGGGAAAAAAAACTGTCACGGGGTCTTATAATTCAAAATGACATTGTACTCCTGTAGAGAGAGGAGGGGGAGCAAAGCCAGGCTGCGTAAGCAAGTTCAGTTCTAATTAAGTGCTTAATTTCATGACGGCGTTAGGGTTATGCGCCAGATCCCATCTCCCTGGGGACGTGGTTCCCGCCGCCCCCCGCGAGGGCAGGCGTGGGGACCCCCACCCCCCTGCCTCAGCACTCCCCGTGTCCCGCCGGGACTCCGGACAAGCGACTTCCCACGTGTTTTACTGGCTTTTGTCGGCAAAGTCCTCGTCCCATCGCAGCACAAGGAGCTGGAAGGAGTTTTCCAGGAAATACTCGTCGGCCGGTGYCCCCAGCGGAGGGGATGCTGGGGGGCTGCTCGGCACCGGCGGCTGCAGGGCACTAAGCTGTAATACGCAAGCACCTGCAAACTCCCCCTGCTTAACCCTCGGTAAGTATCTGAGGAACAGACACAAATTGTTCTGGGTGGTGGTTTTTTTCTTTTCCCATGCTTGGCGATGTTTGAATGCACTGTCACAGTGGAAGCAGTCACAGTCCTCCCGTTCCTGTGCCAAACCTTGCGTATGAGCAGCATGAAGGATTTAAGCAAGTAAGTAAATCAATAMGCTTCCCAGGAATGTGTTGTACAAAATTGTATATTTTCCTAAGTATTTTTTTCCAGAAAAGATTCCATTTTGGCTTTTTTTTTTTTTCCTTTTCTTTTTAAATGGATCACCTCCAGTGGACACTTAGCATCACCAATCTTTAATCTCATCGGTTAAAATTGCCTGAATGATGAAGCAGCTGAAAACTGTTGACAGGACGTGTTGGCAGGTTGAATAACGGGGCTCGGACTGAGCACGGAGTCGGTGAATGCAGCGACCGGCCCCGAGCAGTGGAAGCTGGAAGGTGGGAGCTCAGGCACCCGGATACCCTGCGGGACGCGTGCCCTGCCCCGGCAGCTCCCAGCGCAAGCGCTTTGGTAGAACAGAGAAACAGTCTTTCCTCGAAGGTGCAGCAGGAGCTGTTTTCTGGGGTATTTTTCCTTAAATTAGGAGGCAATTGCAAGGACGCTTTCAGCTTTCTGTTAGTYACTTGTGCTTTTCCGAGAGCGATGCTCAGCGACGGCCGCGCAGTGCTGCAGCTCTCCGACGCTCGGCGGCGGGGCCGGCAGGGACTCACTGCGGCTGCGCTGCACTCACGGCTTCCACTTGGCTCTGTTTGGCTGTAAACTTCACCTCAAATCTTCCGTAAAATGTGATATTAGTTATTCGTGTGACGTTGTTTCCCTGGGAATGCTAACAGAAGGTATTGTGTGAGGAAAAAGGGAGCTGGGAGATGCTCTAAGAGAAACGTCTGCAGGGATATTTTGAGTAGCCTGAAYCGACGCTGGAGGAGAGAGGCTTTTGCACAGTCATAAGGAAACACTAAGATTAATAGTGAACCCCCTCAGCGATGGCTTAAGGAAGCAGCAGTTTCAATACAACTTCTTCCACGGCCAGTGGACTTTGCCAGCAGAGAAAACCCACTACTTTTCAGCTGGTAAACTGAGGCATGACGTGTAAGCAGTGATTCACTGCTTTCTACAGGCTTTGGAAATTGCATCCCAAAGGTGTGTTACACAGGGAGCCTGCCAGGCTGAGAAATGCTGAAAAACACTTATTAGGTATAAATTAAACATGGGAGGCTTAAGCTGAAGCATTGCTATTTTGTTAAACTGAGCATGACCTGGAGGGAAGTCATGCCTTGACTCAGATAAAATGTAAATGGGCAGCTTCTCCGCCTCAAATTAAGTCGCTAAGATTAGTGCAGGTATCTGCTAACCAGCGCCGGCCCCTGCTCTTTCTCAAGCTGCTCTAAGATCAGGTTTTCAACCGCGTTTAGCCCGACTGATTTTTCTGGGTATTTRGATTCGGTTCCTGATCCTGACTTAAGACCTGAACAGAGGAGATCAGGGATGGGGTGGTGGAGAGCAGGTGGGTTACAGCCTGGATGCATTAACGCTGGGAAAGATGTAGAGAGGCAGAATAAAGATTTTCCTGCAAAAAARGATGACTCCCTCCTCTTCCCCCTGCACGGCAGGTTTGGTCCCAGGAGAGAGGGCCCATGCTCCTGGGAGAGCAGCTACCATGAAGAATATATATATATWTTTTTTATGTTTTGGAGGATGTAGTGTGTGTGTGTGATTTTTGCTCTGGCTGTAAGGAATAGGGTGTGAGTGCCCCGACGCTGACCTGCCCCGCTCTGGGAAGGAGCCCGTCCCGTCTTTCCGGCTCCCACCCTCGCAAACCGCGGGAGTGCTGCAGCCCAGGGAGCTCCTTTGATCCGTAAGTTCAAGAAATCCAACGTAGGACAGAGCCTAACTTCCTCCACAAAGCTCAGGCTTTTTTTTCCCTTCCTCCCTGCAGACTTTTTAAAGCAGCCTGACCCGTGCCCAGATTCACATCCACTCACCTCCCCGATTGCGGGAGCAAATGAAACTTTCCTCCAGAAAGGAGACCTAGGCTAGTTTATTTAAGATGTGATGGGAAGGGAATAATTTCCAGACCTGTCCGTGCTGACATTTCAAGCACAAATAATTGGGTATATTTTTAGCTGCCTACATTCCAGCAGAAACAGAACTAACTGCACGTTTTCGCAAGGTGTGAGTTTATTCGTGGAAGAATTAATCATTCAAGACTTCAAATAGGAAGCTCATAAAAGCCTACAAATGACCTAGGGTCGACTCTCTGGCACTGTAACTTTGAAAAAACATTTATAAAGGAAGTCAAAGAGCTGGAAACACACATACTTTTTTCTCTCTTTTAGCCYGTGGGAATCTTTTTGTTCTGCCAAATGCCACCGCTGTGTCTTGCAAACTTCAGTGCGAGTGGCGGAAGGGTTGAAAGGGAGAGCAGGAGCCGGAGAGCCGCGGCAGGAACAGGAGGCATGACAGCTAGATCGAAAATAACAGTCATCACAGCCTGATGCTGTYATATATTGGACAGGTTTTGTTGCTGTGGAGGACACAAATATCAGCCTTTAATTTAAAGAGCGGGTGTATCGGGAATCGAAGCAGCTCAGACTGGGAATAATAGCGGGTAGAACATGGGCACATCCTTAGGGCCCTCGGTACGGAGGGCTGGCGGTGGGTAAGTGGAAACAAGAAGGYGTATCTTTTTCGCAAGGACTCCCTTACTTGCTGATCCCAACCTCAGAACCCCATTCCCGTCCCTCTGCCTCGGCACGTCCACGGAAACCTCCGTACGGCCCACGCAGGCTTGTGCACAGCCGCTGCAGCRCCCGCTGCAAGCCCCTGCGCTTGGCGGCATCCTCTCCCAAATCACACCGATGGATGCGGTTCAGGAATCAAAACCGGAGAGCTGGAAGAAGCCCTGTTTAGGTATGTATTTCACACGCGGTTACGTATGTGTGTGTAGTTTGGGTACTGCTGGAGAACGAAACAAATCCAGCTTTCCGCATTTATTTAGTTGTCACGAACGGGTGCACACGTGTAACTTCATGTCTGGAAAAACAGAGAGATGACCCAGAGCGGTGGGACAGTAGCTAATGACAAGGACGAGGTCACTCGTGCTGGACAGCCCGACGTCGGGAAACTGGGGCCTGTGTGAAGCAAATGCGTTTTTATTTGGCCAACTACAAAAGTCATATTTGGAAGCGAGGGGTGTGGGAAATGCCCGCAGACTGGCAGCGGGGTTCAACACAAATTGAGCGACGGGAGTCTCTTGGCTCAAGGGGCTCAGGACGCCCGGGCATCAGCGGGCTCTTCGTCTGAAAGCGCCGAAGGGTGTTAGGCGTGCTGTAACAGAAATCAGCGATGTTTGTGGAGGTCCTTTAATGGAATACAAGCTCTTGTAATGCACTCTTCTTAGTATGGCTTTAAAATATTCCAATAATATTTAATCTCATGCGAATTGAGGTTACATRCCCCTTCTTTTTCCTGCGAGCAGCTGTTGGCTGTATGATCTAATTTAGCAGATGGGGTATAATAGCGAATTACTATTCAGGCGGCCGCCCGCCTCCCTCGGCAATCCCCGCGCCGCTGCGCTTGGGTCGAGCCCCGGGGATAATTCGAGGCAGTYGCTGACCTCGGCGCTCGGAGCAGTGTTATTACATGGGAGAAAAGCAGATGCTGTTCTGGGGTTCTCTCATTCATTACCCAGCGGTGCCGTACGAGGTACCACTTGATTTAATGTTCTGGAGGGATGCACAGCCCTCTTTATTAGACTGTGATCACTTCTTAACTGCCAGGCTAGAGACATCTCGACCTGGCATGAAGAACAAAAGCCTTGCAATAGGGCACATCCTTCCAGGCCTCCTGGGTGCTTGGTGACTAGCAGAATACAGATTGACCTTACAGAGTTTRAGAAGAAGGAGGCAGTGCAAGGGAAGGCTGGTGCTGATGTTGCTGACGGAAATTGTTCAAAAGTGGATCACACTTTAAAAAAAAAATGAAAATAATCAATAGCTGCAGTTACCAATCTGTATTAATGCTGCACAGTTTGTCTTAGCTTTTCCCCTTTCATTTCATTCACTGCAAGAGCTTTTGCTCTAATACTAGAACACATTATTTTTTCCATTCTCGTCTTCACTGCAGTTGATTTAATGACAGTATTTTTTTCAAGACTTGGTGGTGGAAGGAGACAAGACAGGCTGAAATGCTGCAACGGAGCAGATCTCTTTCATTCACTCCAGGGATGAGTACGGTACGAAGCAGACAGTAGGACATTTTGGTTTCTTTAATTAAGACTAATTTACTGGAAGGAAAAGACGCAGCGCAGTGACCGCTGCCACGCTGCTCGGGGCTCCCGCCCTCCCCAGGAGCAGAGATCCTGCTGCCGCCTTCTCACGCGGTTTCTTGTTCCCAGGGGTCCCATAACCATCCCYCAGGATCTCCTCATGGTCTGCGTGCTTCCCCGCGTCTTGGGGCGTCCTCAGGGTTGCTTGGCTTCGCACAAACTGAAACCAGGAAAAAACATAAAAATGGAACAGAATAGAACAGAACAGTTCAGTTGGAAGGGACCTGCAACCATCACTGCCTGACCAGATCAGGTCAAAATACCAAAATGCTTCTTTTTTTCTTTTTTTTTTTTTTAACTCACTGTCACATCTTTGGAACAGGGAAAGAACAATCTCCAGAGGGTTTTTGTTGGCTTTTGGGTTGGTTTTTTTTTTTGGTTGGCTGGGTGGCGTTTTTTTGCTTTCTTCTGGGGACTTTTTTCCCTAAGGAAAATCCAGGTATTTCTTTACTAAGTTACTTCCTCTATTTTTTCTGCCTCTGCCAGGACTTGTTTTCTCCACGGGGAGAAGAAAGACCTGAAAGCCGGGATGTTTCCAGCCATCACTGAGGATGAATTGGGTGCTCCAGCAGCAGAGGAAGGTGCTGGGGCTGGCAGGGGCATGGGGGGAGCAGCCCCAGGTCCCTGTCCAGCGGGGTCCCATCTTTGGGACCTTCTTTATGGTGGGAAGGGAAGAGAAATGKGATTCCCGGTTACCTGCTGGTGGGACTGTTCCCGCAGGTGCCTTTCCAGGAGCCTGGCAGCTGCCCTTCCCCACRGGGGAAATGTTTTCCAGCCCCAGTAACAACTTCTGATAGCAACAGCATTTTATTGTCGTGATTTACAGTTGTTTTATAGGAAAAATGGGGAAAATGCTGGATCGCTAATAGCACAGATGGGAAATCTAGGGACTATTTGAGTGCTTGTMTTCAGCTAATAGCCATTTATTCTCCATAGAAAAAGACGTTTGCCGCATTTCTGCTTTAACTGTTTATCTGAAATGAAGATTGATTTCATTTTCTGATCAACACAGCCATATTTTTCTATAACTTGCCAGCTTTACCTGTGCATTTTGGTGAACTATTGCTCTAAACTTGCATTAGTTATAAGTATATGCCACGCTGTCTTTCTTTAATGGGACTATTGTAGTCACACTTTTATTTCACACTGTYGGTTTGAAGGTGATTATTCCTCCCCAGGTCTAGTACTTTTAATTTCTTCTTATTGAATTGTACTTTTTTTTTAAATTTCAAATTATTATTTCAATTTGTCAAAACGTTTCAAATTCTAGTTTTGTCCTCACTCTTCTTGCACTGYCTCTGCGATCGGTATTGTCTGTAAAATTAATAACCCTGCTTATACCTTCTTCATCCATGCCTTGACCTGGAACCAAGAGAAGCTGCCGCAGACACTCAGTTACTGATCTCTCCAGTCCAGCCCTGAGCCTCTAAATCTTGGCAGAGRCACCGGCTGCAGCTTTTCAAGAACTTGCACAAAAGACACCGCACTTTTTACAGGAAAGAAAATATTTCAGAAACCACGGCGGCTGTCAAAAATTCAATTGGTGATATCGTAATTCTGGTTTACGAGGGAGGTTAAGCACAGTGCAGTGGAAGGAATACGGATCTGGTGACGCTTTCTGGCAATTAMCCTACGTACATCCAGTGCAGCATCTTCACAGAGCAATCCCGTCTTATTCCTCGGTGAGTGTTGTTCTGGCACCACTTCTACTCCGAACTATTTTGAGTTAAAAATGTGAAAAAACAGCCTCTATGCRAGACTCGCGTACGTCAGGGCAGGACACGGCGGTTCCCACGGCCGGGCGCCCTGTGCTTTCGTGGGGTAAATCCTGGTATGTGGGGAGGAGCAGGAGCAACGGGATTTGGTGCCTGTTGTCCCCAACGCTGACGGAGCAGCCAGCTCCTTGGGGCAACAACTGGAGACGGTGTCTGTGTGCCCACTCCTCCGGGAYAGATCTTCTGAAAGGAGGCTGTAGAGAGGCGGGTGTTGGTCTCTTCTCCCAAGTAACAAGTGATGGGATGAGAAGAAATGGCCTCAAGTTGCGCCAGGGGAGGTTTAGATTGGATATTAGGAAAAATTTCTTCACTGAAAGGGTAGTCAGGCATTGGAACAGGCTGCCCAGGGAAGTGGTGGAGTCACCATCCCTGGAGGTGTTCAAAAAACGTGTGGATGTGGCGCTTCAGGACATGGTTTAGTGGGCATGGTGGTGTTGGGTCAATGGTTGGACTCGATGATCCTAGAGATCTTTTCCAGCCTTGGTGATTCTATGATTCWTTGAATTCCCCCTGTTGCTTATTGAACCCAGGTATATTTTTAGCTTCCCTGACACCTTGTRAGGAGTCCCACAGGGCAGAAAGGGTTGGTATATGCAGCATGTGAAGAAATACTTMATTTTTATTTTCTTTTCCCCTTTGGGWGTTGGTCTATGTGTGAGCTCACAAGAACAAAGCAGCACATGGGCATCGATCATTAAAGCAGAGGTTCCTAAGTGCCAATGCAAATGCACGCGCTGCAATCAAATCAATAGCTCCRACGACCTATTCAGGGCAACCTAATGTCTCCTCCTGCCAAATAACTCTGCCCTCTTAATGGAGGAAATCCACTCTCGGCGAGGGGAGCCTCGGCAYGGCCAGCAGCTCATTTAAAACCTGCAACAAAAAAGCATGAAAGCAGTATGGATGGGGAAAAAAAAGTCCACATTGGAAAAAGTACTCTTTTGGTCAAGACCATCTTTTGCACAATATTTTTACCAYATTGGTCAAGACAAGTTTTTTAGTTTTCTTTTCACCTTGAAAGTGAGATAGGAGAGACTRTTGGACTCTGAGACGTGTACGCGGGCCATGCTGGGGTTGTGCYGTGAGCGCTGGTGAGAGCTGTGGGACATCCCCGGTCTTCTCCAGCGGCCGCAGCAAAGGCTGCCCCAGCTCCGCACAGCCGCTGCTCCCTGCCTTCTCCATTTGCCAGCTTCTGCCCCCCGAAAGGAAAATTCAAGGAGTAAACCAGACCTGAGTGGGATGCGAAAAGGCGGCGGCAGCAGCCACTGTGTCAGACAACCTGCATTTTTCAGAAAAATGTTTCCTTTGGCTTCTCAGCCCAGCAGAAACAGGATAAAAATATTCTAAATTTGGAAGATGAATACAAGGCATTTTGAATTTGCCAGGTTTTACCAGTAATCGTAAAACTGATTTTAGCTTCAGAATAGCAGGGGAAAAAAATGTTTGTGTCCATTTGCATTTGACAGCTCAAAGTTTTGAAGCCTGATGTTGCTACAAATTAGCTGGACATAAATCAGAAGCAGTTCCTCCGTAGTCAGCAGAATTACAAGCGCCTGAAAGCAGCGTGGGGGGGTTGGGGGTGGCGGGGGCTCTGCATGCCGTCAGGGCAGCACGGTCCTGCCGGGCCCCTGAGAATAACCTCCTGCCTCTCCAAAATGAACCATGGAGCAAATATGTGAATTAATGTTAGTCTTAYATTTTAGAAGATAAGGAGATGTTGATGGAACCCGCGGTGCCATGATGCGACGGGTGCGCTCAACCCCTGACCAGGAGGTCTGGAGAAGGCTCCAGAAGAGGTAAAGTCCTGAGCCGTAGCTGGGCCATGAACTCCTCTAGTTCCAACCTGTTCTCTGAAAACCCACAAAGGAGCAGAGTGACACAGCGAGCATCGATGCATATGAGCTTGGAACGCCCATCATGCGATTAACGCATGAATAGCGGGTGGCTTTTCCAAGACTCATTCATCAAGGAACAAAGTTGTGGGTACAAGGACTCTCATGCATACCTTTCCCATCGCATGGAATTTGACTACAAGCCAACCACTTGATCCCACAAATGACAGCCTTGGTGACCCTTCTTTGAGCTCTCCCCGCGAGGCAGCGTGCTGTGTGGTGGTGATCTCCCCTTGGGCTGGGACACCTCTCAAGGTTGCTCCTCGAGGCAGAGASACCTTTTACCAACRGCAGATCTTTGGTAAGCGACCGATATCGYGCATAACCTTGTGGTATGGTAACTTTGATTTTGTCTTGGTAACYTTGGTTGCATGCTGAACTGRTGYTAATGAAACAYCACATAAATATTGCGTAGATAATCCCTTAGACATAAACTGTTGACCAAGTCTGAGACTAGGTTTGGATGTAGCTGCACCKAGACTCCTCTCTGAGGGGGAGTTTAGAAAGCAAGGGGGTTCATCCTGAACCCCGTGACTCAGCGGGGAGGGTCCTCCTTACCCTCTTCCGTCCCCGGTCTCTCTGTGAATCATTCCAACTCGCCTGTAACTCAATTTTCCTTTGTACGTTTCTTCCATGCAGTAATTAATAAGGTGAACCTTGCCATYAAACTTATTGAACCCTGGTAAACCACTGTTAAACTTTGTTAAATTCCATCGAATTCATTGAACCCTGTCAAATTATTATTCTACCTCAATAAAACATATTGCTGCTTCTCTCTTCTGAGTGAGGCGCATTCCACTCATTCCCCGCCGCACGACTGCGGTTCCTGGTTTGTGAGCACTGCTGCAAACAAGTTCCTTTGCCGTATTTCTGCTGTCACACGGCGTTGTAAGCAAAACGCTTTCAATTACCGTCATGCTGCTGTTACAGTGGGTTCTTTTCTGCCTCGTGGGGAAGAAGTGAGACGTAAAGTGCAGCGTCTGTCCTGAGGAGAAGGTTCAGGAACGTGGCCCTGGGCGGCAGCTGGAGATGCCAGYGGCAGGGGAATATTCTGCCCCTTCTCAGAGCTCTTTGAGAACCAGCAATACACATCATCTGCATTTTTCTGCTTCGGGTGAACCTTCCTGGCTGCAGTCAGTGGCCTTGGACTTCAAAAGGGTCAGAGCTTCACTTCCAGTTTTCCTTCTCAGCCTTCAGATGTACCAAATGTTCAAACAGATGAACGTGACCGGGATGGTGTGATCACGACCGTATGGTTAAGTTGAACATCACAGTCCAGAAGGGTCTTCTCAGGTAGGTGACCATAATATTTCATAACACTTGCGCTTGTATTTGACATCCTCTTCCACCACGTGGGTTTTTCTTTGGATTTACCCAGTACTTCCTGCAAAAATAAAAATAAGTTCATTACCTCAGTGCACTGATGCAAGGTGCTGTCCCTGCAGCAGGGTGTCTGGGACCACGTCCCGTCTATCTGCTGCAGGTGCCATCCCACTGTGGCTGGCAGGCTTTTGTGTTTGTGAATTTGATTTCCAGGTGAGGGGCAGAGCGAAAGGTTGTTTACACCGGCAGAGAGCGCGCCGGGAGGCAGAGGGCACTTGCTGGGTCGTAGTGATGCACCGAAATGTAAAGGCTCTAAAAGATCCAGGGCTGACCTCTAACGTAACGAGTGCTGAACTCTGCCCTAACTAGTGCCGCAGGAGGTGGAAGTCAGCCCAGCCCGTCCATGGTCACCCTGAGGCGTAGCTGGGAAGTTGCTCGGGACGCAGAAATTCAGCCGACTGCRCAGTTCGTTAGCTGTGTTTCTGATTTTGGTGTGCATTTGCTTATGAACCAATTTGATGATTCATGGTGGAATTTTCTGTTCTGCAGCCCAAGAACATTCAGAATCTCAATTTGAATTTGAATTGGAAAWCCCCACATGGGTTTCCTGGGTGGCTTTGCATCCAAATAAGCGTTTCATTGCGCTGCCAGGCATCATTGCCTCCTCCCATCCTGGTGGCAGGACTGTTCGTATCAATGGCACACCTAAYTGCTGAGAAAAACATCAATCAGCTTGTGGTTTGGATGGGGAAAAGAGTGTCCGGGACTTCCTAACTCTGTAGCTGCTGAGATCTGGATCGAATCGAGAAGCAGGCATGAAGCGAATAGCATCATGGACATCGGAAGGAATTAGGGGTTAAGGCACAGTTAGTTCCTGGGTGTTCTCACTTTGTCCCGCAGCTACAGCGTAATGAAATTAGCAGGGACTTCCACCAGTTTGGGGCTCCCAGCTGGGAGAAAATAACTCTTTCCAGGGTGTTCTGGAGAGCAGAGTGTTCTTGTCACCAAGATCATTCATACGATGGAGGACTTTTTTTTTTAATGTCTATCATTTTCTTTTCCACTCGCATTATTTCCTTACCTCACCATGGATGACAGAACAAGTACATTGTCAATCTGCTTGTCTCCCCAAAAGCAATAATAATTTTGATTTTAATTTCAGTAATTAGAAGGAAATAGCTCCCCTTAGACTATTGTAGTTCTGTAACCATAACATTATGATTAATAACATAAAATCTTTGCCTACTTCTAGCCTACAGAGGGGAGAGAAGAGGCGAGAGAGGCCAGCCTGGGAAAGCAGGGAGGGCTGTAGGAAGAAAAAAGAACTACCCGAGGACAGGAGAGGGGAAGCTGGAGAGGCCAGCGGGACCACCGGAGCGTTCCGGTAGCATAACACTGCGTAGCCGCAGCTTGGGATGAACTTTACCCAGCATTTGTGTTAACTGGGGGGAAAATCAACACACATCGTACATTGCAGGAAGAAAAGCAAGGTAGGGGACCTGAGAGATTAAACGTGAATAGAAAATAGCAAAGTAAGACTCATTTTGGTAAAAGTAAATTCATTYTGCAACAAAAATATAATCTGAAACATAAATGCAGTGGCAGTGAATCATAGAATAGTTGGGTTGGAAGGGACCTCTAAAGCTCATCTAGCCCAACCCCCCTGCCGTGGGCAGGGACATCTTCAACTGGATCAGGTTGCTCAGAGCCCCGTCCAACCTGACCTKGAATGTTCCCAGGGATGGGGCATCTGCCACCTCCCTGGGCAACCTGTGCCAGGGTTTCACCACTCTCATAATAAAAAAAAAAAATTCCTCCTTATCTCTAGTCTGAATCTCCCCTCTTTTAGTTTACAACCATTCCCCCTTGTCCTGTCACAACAGTCCCTGCTAAAAAGTCTGTCCCCATCTTCCTCACAAGCCCCCTTCAAGTACTGACAGGCCGCAATCAGGTCTCCCCGGAGCCTTCTCTCCTCCAGGCTGAACACCCCCAGCTCTCGCAGCCTGTCCTCACAGCAGAGGTGCTCCATCCCCCCCATCATTGGTGTGGCCTCCTCTGAACCCCCTCCAACAGGTCCATGTTTCCTTGTGAAAAGGCCAGGAAATTAATGCTGAAGAAGGTGAAGCGGTAACGGTTAGAAAATTAGGAGTGTGCTTTACAGCACGACTGACAGCTGACAAGGCAAATTTGCCCTGCGCAGCCTTTTGGCGCAGCGTCGGGGAGCAGACGGCGTGCGCTGGTGGGCACCTGCCCCGGAGCACCAGGAGGGGGAGCGGGTGAGGAGCAAGGACCTTGGTGATTTGGAGAATCACCAGGACACACCGAAAAGGAGAAAACACAAACAGCTTCTGGGCAGGAAAATGGAAAGGTTATCAGGGAAACACAACGGCAGCACGGGYTGATGAAGAAAAATATCGGGTGGAAAAACATTGTTAGGTTTGCATAAGCTATTATAACACTTTATTAAAGTTATTGCAGAAAAGAAATGTGAGAAAGAGCCAGAATAACTAGTGCATTGCAAACAGCCTGACAGTAATGAGGATGATGGACATCCCCWGTCTCCCCTCATGGTAAAACCCATCTGTTTGGGCTACTGAGATAAGGTTTATAAAAAGGCACTGAAAACGTGCAGTAGGGAGGAGCACTTGATGGGTGCCCGGGCGCTGGCGCTGTGCCTTCTCCTGGCAGGGTCACCCCACGCCGTGGAGTTACRGGCGGTTTTTCACTTGGCCTCATTAGCTGATTTTTTAAACCTTTTTCTGGGACTGCTCATTAACAGGGAGCTGCTAAGCCCGTGTGTCCTGGCTAGCTGGCAGCTCAGGGAACCAGGCAAGCTAAACCACACCGAAATCTAGTTATTGCTTATACCGTGTGAGTTCTCGTTCAGCATTTTTTACAAAACCCCCTTGAAATCAAATGTTTACACTGCATTATGCTAAGCTTCCCCAGCGTGCAGCCCTTTCAAACACACGAGAGACGTGTTGCTGGACGAAGGTAGGTCCCCGCAGGTCGCCGGCGAGGGCTCAGAGCCCGGCCGGTGCCACGGCCAGCGGGATGGCCGCGACCTGCTTCTGGCCCTGCCGTTTAACCCGGCTCTGCGCTGACCTCCCTTGCTCCGTCTCTGAACGAGATGGTGGCTGCTCTCCAGAACCCCGCTCGTCCGCGTCTTTTTCGAAGGATGGAAATGAGGACCGGACACAATACCCCATTTGCACTCGTGTAATTGCCGAGTACAGAGATAATGATACACTCCTGGACCCGCTTCTGCTTTGCTTTTGTCTGCAAACGTCCGTCACGTGAGACTTTCTGATCACGACGTAATTTTCATGTACTTTTGCCCAAGCCTTTCCCAGCCCCGGGCTCCCGAGCGGTGAGTACGGCCAGCATGCCTTCATCCCGCCCACGCTCACAGCCCGCTGTGTTTCATCGGTCTGCTCCCAGAACCAAAAAGCAGAGCAGGTTATTTTTCCGACGCGTATTTTYCATAAACCTGAGCTGATGAGCCTCCTTCGATGCCTTACCAATAGTTACTGATCAGCTATTTGCTTATTTTGCCTGTGATCATCGCCAAAGTCTGCAACTACCGTGTTTACTGTTTTCAAATAYGGGAGCTTGGTTTTGTCCTGCTCTTTATCTAAAACCTCTTGAAACTTACCCAGTATTTTCAGAGTTATTAAAAATGGCCATTAGCGATCGAGAGAGACTCAAATCCACCAATTTTAAAACCCCCCTACGCTAGTTACCTTGACCACCCGRCCCAGAAATACCTACACGTGGGCAACGTGCCCTGGCCCGGCGGTAGGAGTGCATCGCCGAGCTTTTCCACAGACACGCCAAGGAAAATTTCCAGCCTTCTGTGCATTATTTTGGCAGTTCCGTTGGCAGGATTTTTGCGCTTGCTAACGTGTATTTTGAATCCCCTTAATTATCTTTGCTGACGATAGGTCCTCCTTGTCCCTTTCGTTCCTCTTGGCGATTTTCTTCCAGTCGCTGAGTGAAGGGTGGKAAAAAATAAAAATAAAATGAAGCASGAAGGAGCCGGGGTGCCCCACCTTCCCGCACCCCCCCGACCCCCCCTCTGCCCGGGGCTCGCCGGGGGCCGCAGCACCGCGGCGGGGGGCAGGAGGCGGAGGCGCGGAGGGAGGCCGGGCTGAGGGCGGCGGAGGGGAGGATGATGAGGGTGAGGAAGATGAGGAGCGCACTGAGGACGCGGAGGGCGC
>JASVER010000185.1:159677-284430 GCA_030449065.1 Oceanodroma leucorhoa | reverse complement strand
GCGGCGGCGCCGGGCCGGGCGGTGCCGGGGCCGGGCCGGGCTGTGCCGTGCCGGGCGGTGCCGGGCTCGGCGGTGCTGCGCGGTGCTGCGCGGAGCGGCGCGGAGCAGCGCGGAGCGGAGCATGTCGGCGCTGCGGAGGAAGCTGGGGGACGAGTACCAGGTGGTGAGCACCTCGGCCAGCGGCGGGGGGCTGCCCCCCCCCCGGGCGGCACCGCGGGGGAAGCGGCAGCGCTTCGTGGACAAGAACGGGCGGTGCAACGTGCAGCACGGGAACCTGGGCGGCGAGACCAGCCGGTACCTCTCGGACCTCTTCACCACGCTGGTGGACCTCAAGTGGCGCTGGAACCTCTTCATCTTCATCCTCACCTACACCGTGGCCTGGCTCTTCATGGCCTCCATGTGGTGGGTGATCGCCTACATGCGGGGCGACCTGAACAAGGCGCACGACGACAGCTACACCCCCTGCGTGGCCAACGTCTACAACTTCCCCTCTGCCTTCCTCTTCTTTATAGAGACCGAGGCCACCATCGGCTACGGGTACCGCTACATCACGGACAAATGCCCCGAGGGCATCATCCTCTTCCTCTTCCAGTCCATCCTGGGCTCCATCGTGGACGCCTTCCTCATCGGCTGCATGTTCATCAAGATGTCTCAGCCCAAGAAGAGGGCCGAGACCCTGATGTTCAGCGAGCACGCCGCCATCTCCATGCGGGACGGCAAGCTCACCCTCATGTTCAGGGTGGGCAACCTCCGCAACAGCCACATGGTCTCCGCGCAGATCCGCTGCAAGCTGCTCAAAGTAAGTGCCGTCCTGCCGCGCTCGCCCCGCTGCCGGTCCCCCGGGGACGTCCCGCCGTCCCCCTCCGCGTCCCCACCTCTGCGCTGCCCCGGGGCTGCCGGCCTCTCCCAGCGCCCTTTCGGCAGGAGGGCTTCGCCGTCCCTCGCTCCTGCCCGGGGCTGCCTCGGTGTCCCTGCGATGCTCCTCAGGCTCAGCCGTCAGGCACCAGATTTACTCTCAGACATCTGATTTACCGGCAGCCTTGTAGGATGATATTTATATTCAGCGCTGGGTTTACRTGCACATTTAGATATTTCTATAAAATGCCAGATTTCTCTGACAAGTAAATACTTTGCAGCTTGAATTCCTTGGTGTGCATTTTAAAAGAAAGCTGTTTGCCTTTCTGGCATATTTCTGTGCTTTCAGGCAACGGTGAGTCCAGTCAGGCAGAACTTTATTTATATGGTGCATGAACTTCGTGGAAAGCAGAATGCCAGGGTTAGACATTTAAAAATCRTGCTAGGGGCCCTGTATGTCAAGGGAAAATTGAGCGTTGACTTGAGGCTTGCGACAGCGGCCGCACATACACAGGGGAGATGAAATAAGCTTGGAGTGGGTGGAAGGGGACGGCTCGGGTGACGTTTGACACATACGGAGCACCCTGCATGTTTCCACGGCTGGCAGGGGATGTGGGTGCCCTGCCCGCGGGTGGGTSCTCTGCAGGGGCAGGGGGGGACCCCACTTGGAGGGCTGCCCTGCTTTCTTCCCTGCCTCTCCGGCTGCCCCCCGCGGAGGGATGCTCATCCCCCGTCTGCTGCGCCCAGATTCGGCGACGCACAAGTGTGCTTTGCTCGGRGGGTTCTGAAGTTGTCGTGTTTTGGCCCAAATACGTGTTTCCGGTGGCGGTTTTGCAGGCAGGATCATCGCTGCATTTGGTGAGGGCTGCAGGACCCCCGCTGCATCCTAAACCATGGGGGAGTCTGTGGCGAAAAGGAGGGGTAGTGCTCGCACTCAACAAGCTGGGGGGGAAGAGGAATTTAAAGAATCTCCATAATTTCATTTGTCTCCTTCCTGCCGTGCCCGGGTGAGTGCTGTAGCTGGGGACCGACATGGGTGAAGATGCTCTCGCTGCAGCTGACCTGGAGGCAGCTATTYCTGTTCTTTTCTTTTTGAGTAATCAGCTGGAATCTCAGTTACGCTTTTCCCCAATAYGAGCTATCCCTGATTGTTTCCTCGTGTCAGAAGTTTAGATGGGTACATTGAATGACATGCAATTAGCCTGGTAAGTAATCATCCGGTCTTTAGAGGGCACCAYGGTGACCCCTCCAACTGCCTTGTGCGACGAGGCCATCCCGACCAGGGAGAGGTTGGACTGTCACATTTAACGTAGCTCTTTAATAGCTTTAAAGAATCAAAATGAGTCATTTCCATTACAAATTTTGAAAATAGCCCCTTTTTTGTATCCAGAGGTGCCACGGGGGGAATTTTAAAAGTTGGAGCTTAAAACTTAGTGTGGCTCCAAAAAATTGCCTGAACTTTAAATATGTGAAAGAGCAACTTCACAGCCATCGTTTCTTCTGGTTTTGTGAAGGCARTGCTGGAGTCAGAGCAGTGAAGGTTTTGCAGCTGTTTTAAAAAAAGCAAGAAGCCGAGAGGAGCCCGGGGAACCCTGCCGTAGCRGCAGCTCAAACAAAGCAAGCTGTCCTTGCATCCTGGGGCATCGTTCGTGGCAGGGAAAGGACAAGGCCATCCGTGAGGCATGCCACCGGCGCGGGCGCTGTCGGTGCCGGCGGCTGCATCGTGGCCGTGGTGGCACGCTGCGGGCATCCCCCAGTGCCCCTTGCCGAGGGGCTTTCCCCGGCCCARAGCTGCCCAGCCCGCAGGAGCTCTGTACACGGGCGGCTGTAGGCGTGGAGGGAGAGGGAGAAGGGTAATAAAGGGCTAAAATGTGGCTTTTCTACGGGTACAGCGATAGCTGGCTCTGCGCATCCCCTACCAAATGTCTCTGCGTGGTGCATCCTTTCGCTGCTGCGGGGGAGCGGTGCTTGGCCAGGCCTCCTGGCCAAAAAAAAGAGGGGAAAAAAAGGATTGCAGCAGGGAGGGCGATCTCTCTGCCAGGGGATGCTGCCGCGCACGGACAGTCTTTTTGGCTTGCGGGAGCACGAGTGTGTGGCAGGGGGGGAATTGCTGCTTCAGTGTTTCTGCTTTGGTTTGCGTATAGCCTTTATTGCAGGTTTATTGCAAAACCAGGAGGACAGGACTGCTCACAGATTTTCTGCTGAAATGCTGCTTTTTTGGTAAAAGATGATTCTGCTTGCAAAATCTCTGTAAAATGGGAAATYCCAATACACTCTCTTTCTTCGCCCCCTGCCCCCGGAAAGCTTAGACCATACTGGAGAAAACCTTAAAAATGGCAAATTAGTGCAAAAACTCATTCATTGTAAAATCTATATATATTTTTTTAATGAATCTGCAAGGTTGTGAAGAACTTGGATGAAACTTAGAAGCCCTGTACTTTCCTCCCTACATTACATTGAGTCCAAAGAGTCACTCAAGGTCGTTTCTTTTGACAAATGCATTGCTCGAATAGCAAAACAGTCAATAGTACAAGTTCTCTCACCCTGCCTTGGGTTGAATATTGCCTGTAACTCATGGGTAGTTGTAAAATAATATTTGGTTTGTCTATAACATTTTAGCTCTCACTCTTCATCTCAGTTCCCTCAGAGCAGAAACAATCCTGCTTCATGTGTATGTCTTCACAGCTGAATAATGTAGCACCTGATTTTACTGCAGCTGTAAAATAGGAAGTTTTTGTGACAGACGGGACAGATTCCCTGGGAATCCCGCGAGCTCCAGTGCAAGCGGTGGTAGTGACGATGCCGCGGGAGCGGGAGGAGGGTCCCGCAGCAGCGGCTGCAGCTCATGGCACCCAGGCAGCAGCCCCCCCRTTTTTAACCTTTCTTCCCCATTATTTTCTTCCCCCCATCTGTAGTTCATGCCTCTCTCTCTGGACTTTGCCATGTCCCTCAAGTACCTGATTGTCTTTAACTCTCCTTTTTCATCACTATTCCATCCGTTAAGGTGTCCCTTATATAGGAATTTTTTGCAAAATAATAGTTCACCCTGCTTTGTCATCCTCTCCTGAGCATTGGTAGGGGTTTGGCTGGTTGGTTCAGGCTGGGACTTCGGGGCAGGTACCACCGGGTATTCCTCGGAAAGCAGCCATGGAGAAGTGCCACGTAAAGCCAAAACATTTTGGACAGTAGTGGTGCTACCTGAAGTCCTAAATAGAGGAGCCAGAGCTTTTACAGCCAGCCCTTCAGAGGACTTCCCCMATCCATTAGCCTTCATAACGAAGCCTGGTGTGTGCAATTCCTAATTGCATTTCATCGGGTCTGTCCCAAAGCCAAAGCCAAGCCGGGTGGGGGAGTCTCGGTGTCCCCAGAGTGACAACGTCACCCAGGAATGGGCCAGCCTTCGCCTCCCCTGTRGCTATAACAATGCTGTGGGGGCCTGGGGTCTCTGATGGAAGCAGTTCCCTCCTAGASCTGCTCCTTGCCCTGCTTACGGGTGTTATTTGGTGCTTTGCTTGTGTTTTTGTCTTTTTATTGAAAAGCAGACTTCTCTCTAAAGAAAGAACAAACAAAACCCTGCAGGCAGGATATTTATGCAGATGTGCTCTAGATGTTTCTCAGCTCTGATGTCTTTATCTAAAACTGGGTGGCGTGTGCTAGGATGGGGTAGCAGAGGCAGGTGTGATAAATCTGAATTTTCACACGCAAAAATTTAAGCACATTTCTTAGGCGGAACTTCAGGGCAGTGAAACACACGATTGTTTGTTTGGGATTAGATCTCCTTCAAATCCAGCCACCAGTCAGGGAAAATTTTAAAAATAGAAACCAAATCCTAAGCGAGGCGCATAATCCGGTTTTGCTCTGTCTGCTGCCGTTTGCTTTTAGGCTGCCAGTGGCTTCGGACCCCCGTCTCCGGGGGGCTTGGCCGCAGCTGCACCCCTTGCGCCCTCGCTGGGGGCTGCCCCGCACCCCGCGGGCACCCGGCGTCCTCCCACCCCCCGCAGCTGCCAGTGCCGGACATTTTACTGGGGGCACGGGACTGGGTTTCTCCGGGAGCCGCTGGTGTCACTTGTAGGAGCACTGGTAGTCCGGAGGTGACGGCTGTGCTGGTCCCTGTCCAACGGGGCATCTRCCCCCCCCAATTACGTACGTAGTGCGGCAGATCTGAATAACGAGGAGAATGGAAACAGAGGAGAAGTTAGAGGAAAGATTATGCTGCTTCCTGCAAGCRTAATCGTGCTCCCGTTTGAAAAAAAAATCCCATTTCAAGTCAGTGGCATTGCTCAATATGGGAAGTTTCACATCATCTCACAGTGTCGGGAATGATGGAAATGCATCTCAGATAGTGATTTAAYGTTGGGTTTTGGCAGTGTATGATGAATACAACAGCTTGTAAAACTTCTTTTTAAAATCTGAGTAGCAAATAATGGAAAATTCTATAATAAAAAATAACGACCAGGAAGGGCTAGAATGTTCTGTTCCTGCCTATTCGTAACACGGGGGGAAGAAATAAAAGCCGGAGAGGGAGCGTTTGGGCAGGGCTGTGCTGATGACAGTGCTCCTCATGGATCAGGGGTGCCAAGCATGGCTTGCAGCGAGGCGCACGAGCCGGCRCGCTGAATTTGAGGTTTCAGCTCTAGGCATGATTTTATGGACTTGTTGTGTAGCTGTTAAATTGTGGTTTGTAGTGTCTCAGCGGACAGCTCTGACTAAAGCAGTAACAGCATCCCCTTCTCCAGGCTTCTTTGGTCAAAAGGTCAGCGATCTAAAAACTTCCCTGGAGAGCTGCGTGCTCAGCTGATTTGGGGCTGATGGAGGTTGTTGTTAGCCATCACYGGGGAACTCTCTCTTATGGGTAAGTTGGTAATTAATCTGACTGCTGCCACTTTCTGCAAGGAGTTTCTGTTTGTGGAGCCCCTCGCCCGGGGTCACTRTGTCGCAGCACGGATTTTGTGAGGTTTCGAGTGGCTTCTGCTTGCCAGAGCCTCGGGGTGCGCCGGCTTCCTCTTCTCCTGGWGGGTGATGCTGCGGGTCGGCGGCAGAGCCATCATTCGTGTCGGTGGCCGGGGTCCTTCCAGGGCTCCTATGTTGGTGAGCTGCAATTGCAGTAAGGTGTGCGTTAGGAATAATTCATCCCTGCTCTGCTCGGCCGGCGCTGGGTTTCCACCCGTTTCATGGCCATGAGGCTGGACCGGGGTTTGCCTCGTGTGACGGGTGGTGCAGAGCGCTGGCAGGGGTGCGGGATGCTGTCGGGGTGCCGCGGTGGTCCTGCTCCAGCAGTGATGTCTCTCTCTCTGTCTCTCCCTTCACTGCCYGTCCAGTCTCGCCAGACCCCGGAGGGCGAATTCCTCCCGCTCGATCAGCTGGAGCTGGACGTGGGCTTCAGCACGGGTGCCGACCAGCTTTTCCTCGTGTCCCCGCTCACCATCTGCCACGTGATAGATGCCAAGAGCCCCTTCTACGACCTCTCCCAGCGCAGCATGCAGACGGAGCAGTTTGAGATTGTCGTCATCCTGGAGGGCATCGTGGAAACGACGGGTGAGTAGAGAAAGCAAATGCTCCGCGAAGCAGGTGTCGCCCCGCAGGTCTTACCATCCGCGTCCGAAAAATTGGGTGCTTCAGATTGCCCTTCAATCCAACGACACGGTCAAATTTTGCAAATGCTTTGAGACAGCCGAAGTTGTATTTTCCGACAAAAAAATGTTTGAGGGATTTTTGGCAATGTGTCTGTTACCAAGGTGATGCCCTTCGGTGCTCCCAGCGAGGCCGAGAAACCACGGTCGCCGCCGTGGCTGGGCAGCGCCGGGGGGGGGGGTTGTGCCGTGCTCCCCGCGGCATCGCCCGCAGCGATGCTGCGGCTCCGGCCGGGGCTGGGGCAGATGCTCCCGCAGGCAGCGAGTGCCTTGCTTCGCTTCCCAGGCTGCTGCCTGCCGCGGGGGAGCGCTCAGCCGGGGTGCTCAGAATATCTTTGATCATTTTTCGGTCCGTACGCCGGTGTCCCAGCGTCTCTGTGCTGGAGCAGAGCAGGAGGCAACCTCCAAGAGCCTCAGGCTGCGGTAACTCAGCCGGGTACCCCGGGAGGCTGGGGGCAGCGGAGCTGGCGYCCGTGCCGGTCAAGAAACACACCCTGGTATTTCAAGAAACACTCCCTGATATTTCAGGAAAAACTCCCTGATATTTCAAGRAAAACTCCTTGCTAGTAGCATAGCTGGCTCGTGGAAGGACTTTAGGGCTGACGTGCAGACCAGAGGACTCCAGGTTGTTTGGTTTTTTTTTTCTAGCAGAACTGTTTGTTTTGAAACAGACATGAGTGAAGAAAAGGCATTTTGTAAATAACTCATTAGAATTTTTAAACAAAGCGGTGTGTTTGTATACTTTTGAGTTTATTTTTGTAAATATTTCACATTYAGAAATTATACACAGAACAAAAAAAAAAGGGAGGTATTTTCTGGGTCTATAAAGCTTAACTCATATAAGCTTGCAAATTTTGTGACCTAGTTTTGTAGGATGAGGTGAATATTGGGTAACATAGAGCAAAATGTGCTCTATCTTGATAAAAAACAGAGGGATGAAAGGCTTTTAAAGTTTAAAAAAATCTTTAAAWATGTGAGCAAATGAGAGAGGAGGAGAGTATAGAGCTGGAGGGCAGCTGGGCTGGAGGAGAACCAATATTGGCGATGGCGAGAACACGTAAAGACGAAGGTGGAGGTGCCGCAGGCGATGGTGAGGAGGCAAAAGCCTTGCTTCATGGCCCTGCCTTTGGTGCAAGCATTGGGAGTTTGTTTCAGGCTGCAGCACTTCTCACTGATGGTTTCCAGTAGGCAGCTTTTGCTGAGCCTGGTTGAGGTAAGGAAAACAAGAAGAGACGTGAGAGAAGGGGCAATCTCATCTAGAGGATGCCCCTTTTTTTTGTAAGAGAGGAGGGGCGGACACTTTGTAGGTTTAAAACTTGTGGAAAGTCAGGACCCATCTCTCTGTCCTGGTGCTCTCCTGGCAGATTCTTCATTATTTGTGTTTACGAATGTACATTATATATCAAGAAAAATGGGGAAGGTTTCATACGGGATATGTACCTGAGTACCTCTGCTAAGGTAAAAGGCATTTAATTCAGAGGCAGTTTTCTGAGAAGCTGAGTCTGGTGCTGTGAAGGGTGAGCACTGGAGTTGGGCTGGCTGAAGGTCAGGAGACGTCAACCTCATCACTGATCGTACGTTACGCACAATGGGTTTCTTCTCTTTGTGGRAATAATGTGTTGCAGAAATCTTCCATCTAAGCTGTCTTAACTTATGGTTTGCATCTAACAGCCCACAGCCACCCCAGAACAGAAGCAGTAGTTTGAAGGCGATTATTAGAAATGTTATAAAATAATTTGCAGCTTACCCTGTTGGATGTTTTGCAGATAAAGCCAGGAGGAGACTCGATCTGTGCTTTCTTCCTCCTTGGTGTAAGACGGTTACCTGCCCGTGCTGTGGCGTGTAAATGATGTCAGAAGTGCAATACAACTCTTAAATGTCTGCTGGCCTGGAAGGAACWGAAATAACTTGCAGTTGTTTGGAAACCAGGGTGCTATTTTTGGTTAGGAGTAAAAACGATGCTTGTTTGTTGTTTGTTTTTTTTTTTTTTGTCTCGGAAAGTCAGTGAGTAGGTCATACATTTGAAAAGGCTTTTCCAATTAACTTCTATTGCGTGTGGCCGGAGGGAGCGCGGTGGTGGTACCGGTGGGTCTCACGGGGGCCGAGCGAGCCTGATTGATCTGCGCGTAGTTAGGAGAGTCCTGCGGATGATGAATATGTAGCCTGCGGGAAGTAGGTTGGAGGAAGATTAAATAAACCGTGGTTGATTTGCAAACGAGCCGAAGTTACAGCTGCGAGTGTTTGAAGTGGGGACTGAGCTGAACCGAGCGGGAGAGGGGGTTTCTTTGCGTCTCTGGTCCAGTCGAGCCCGGACGGAGGCCARGGCCAAGGGGGGGAGGAAGGCTGAGTTACGTCCGGGATGGCTTGTGCTGCTGCGGCTGCCCAGCTGGTACCTCAGGCGATGCTCCTGCCTGCCTTTCCGCCCCTCCAGTGGCATGCGCGTCCCTTCTGATGGCTGCTGTCGCAGACCTCGGCCGCGGTGCCTTGTRTTTTGAGTTTTGAAGTACAATCACGATGTTCTGTTCATCCTGCTGGGAGCGGTGTTTAATTTAATTATGAGCGAAACCTGTGTAGATAGGACGGCAGCCTCCAGAGAGCAAGTCTCTTCTACAACCCTSTTCTTATGATGGGTTTCTCTTGCATCCCAGGGGTAAAATAGATGTTTACTGCAGAGTGAAGAACTTCCTACCTTTCAGCCTAGAAAGCTGCCTTTGTAGCGGTTATCCATTACCCTCTATCAATTACTGCATGAAAAAARTCATCATCATTTTGTATCATTAAACTGAATTGAAATTGAATTGGATTTTGAAACTCAGAAGACTGTATTTCAATACTAGAACACAGCGATAACGGATGAATTTGTACAACGATGCAGCCTTAGCATTTGGTTTCTCTCCAAAGGCAAGAGGTCCTTCCCCGTGCCGGCTGTATCCCTGTGCCGCTGCAGAGCGAGGCAGCGTTCTCCTGGGAAACCCCGCCTGCAAACTGCTTTTTGAGTTTAAAATTGGACTCCAGCTCTAATGTTTCCCTGTGAAAACAGTTACTTTCACTTGGATGTCTTYGTTCCCAAGTGGGGAGATGTGCACTGAGCAGAGCAGCAGTCTTAGCAGAAACTTTCCCCCGGCGCTAGATGTGCGGCTTGGCTTCTGTGCCGCGTCTCCTGCCTTCACAGCCAGTTCGGAGGATCTGATAAAATAACGTGGCTTCTGCACGTAGTCATTACGCAACCTTATAATACAGCCAATTTTCTAAAGCTGCTGTCGTCTTTTTTTTTTTTTTTTTTTTTTCTCCCCCAAAATTGACTTGAAGAGCATCAACACCATGGAGAGAAATTGTTTTCTCACCTGCCCCAGAAACGCAGCGCAGAGGAATTGCACTGTTTTGCCCAGTCCGCAGCGTACCGCAGCGGAGACCCCCGCCTGGGCTGGGGGGTCCTACCCCGAGCCTTTGCTAATGGTAGTTTGTAGCATATTTAACAGCAAAGGCTTTGATATTCATCAAAGTTCTTCAGCTTGCAGAGTTTGAAGAGGGGAGCTAGTGCTTTCAGCCTACGCGCCTGGTTTGTTTTTCAAGTAAATTATTTTCTGTGTCTGCCTGAAAAGTGCTGTGGAATTGCGCTCAGATCTRCAACGTCCTTTGTAAAGAACCGAGTTACTCACGCCCGTCTCTGGTGTCCTGCGGAGACCTGCTGGCCCCAACGTCGAGAATTAGGCAGYGAGCAAACAATAATAAATAACAAAATTATTTATTTCATGGTATACTCTTGGCACTTCTTCTGGATGTAGTGATGTGACAGAAGCGGCCTTTAGTCTGGAACTGAAGGAGGCAGAAATACCTCTGAAAAAWAAATGCAGACTTCTGGTTCAACAAAGGAGAAATAAGAGAGAATTAAAGTCACTGTAAGGATCAGTGGGGTGGATTCAAGGCTATTGATGTGTTTTGAAATGCCTTAACCTTTAACTGTTCTATAAACCATGTTTTCAAAATATATTTAGCAATGTTGTCGCATTTCTGCATTCATGTGTGATCGCATGGTGCCGTAGGACATGGGGTTTGGGAGGCTATCACGTCAGGTCGGTTACGCCAGGACAGCAGAGTTTGAGGGTAAGTCATCTCACTTTGCCATTTCCCACGTTACTCCCAGTCCTCCGGTATCGCCGTCTGGTGCGGGCCAGGCTGCAGGTGTCTTACAAACTATAAAAAGCATCAGTACGTATTGAATATTTCTCTCTCCAATGTAACCTTGTATTTATAATAAATAGGGATTTAGGAGTCCTAATAGCATTTGATTTGAGTCAGCTCTGTCTTTTGATAGGGACTTAGAGCCCCTTGGTTTTCTTTAGCAGATGCTTATGAAGACTTTTTTTTTCTTTCTTTGACTTTGTTTTCTGCTTTAAGCAGTTGACTTTTGATATGCTATATTACCAAGGGATTTAGAGAATTAGTAAATATATACAATAAATCTTGTTCTGACTGTCTGCAGGGACAGTAAAGATTTTTTGGAGAAGTCTAATGAGTTGTTTAAGCAGGATCTTCTTGCTTATAAATCCCACTTGGCTGATTAAAATCACCATTTCTGATGCCTTCTCTCATTAAATCATATAAAAATGATTTCTCATAGATGCCTCCCAACTTGATTAAGTTAATTTACTGCCTCATCACTGAAATTTTAATTTCTGGAAGTATAAACATTTCTTTATGCTTTCCTTACCCTCCTTAATTACAGCTTTTAGGGTGTTTAGATAATAACACGTGGAAAGTGGGAAGCGGCCCCAGCGCATTTCCAGAGGGAAGGAAGCCGGGGTCCTCTTGGAARACGTGGGAGCAGCAGGGCTGAGCTCAGCAGAGCCTGGCTCGCCGTCCCTTCCCAGCCAGCCCTTCCTCTTAGGAAACAGAAGCAAAATACCTCAGCAGACAGATTTTTTTGGTTTTTTAGGAGGTCCCGGGAGGGGTCACGGSCACGGATGCTTGAGGTAACCGCGGGTGGCTCCTGACTCTCCCCTCTACCTCCTGCGTGACCCGCAGGCTAAACCTCATGCGTGGGGAGTGCTCGGAGGTCGTCCCGACACCGGACCCCGGGAGCTTTCCCTGGGAACGCTGGAGGATGCTCGGCGCTGGCGCTGGGCTTTGGCTTATCTCCATTGTCTGGAGTGTCAGTCAGCAGCGGGAGACTTTCACAGCTGAGAAGTTCAAATGGCTTTTCAGAATCCGAAGATGGTTATGATTCATAAGGGTAATTGCTAATCATTTAGGATTATTTTTGATATATATTCAACCCCTCCATTATTATGATAACATATAATTTTGAAGAACACTCAAAGCGTTTATTTTCAAAACCTATTGTCCCGATTTCACATTATTGTGATGGAGAATTTTAAGCTCTGTTGTCAGAAAACCTTCCCGGTGCTGTTCATGGGGAGAACAAGTTTTGACTCTTAGGCTGGATTCCCCTTCTGGGGCTTTGCCTCCGCAGGCATTTAGGAGTACGTAGCCTTTTACAATTGCTGTACTATCCTGCGACTTACCGATAAGCTGCTGAAATTGCTAAAAATAATGAACAGTTAATAAGAACCTGAAATGTACAGAAACCTGGCAGGAATGGTATAGTATATGCATCCATTTTCAAAACTCATTAAATGTTATTTTGGAAACCTCTTAACATCATTTTCTGATTAAAGAAATCAAACAGCTTGCCAGGCTTTTTAATTAAATAAATAGAGATGGAATCAAAGGCATATTCCACTGGTTTTACTTTTAAAAACATGAATAGCTTGAATTATGAAACTGTGGGTCTCCATGGGAAGGTTTCTCTCAGAAACAGATACATGGGAATGATTTCAAAACTGAAACAACTTGAGTGAACAGAGAACTGTAATACAGATCTGAAAGCTAATGTGATTTAGATAATTTCTAGGGCTATTTAAAAATGTTTTTCCTATGCTTTATTCTCAAGGTCGCTTAGCTTCAAAGAAACCCCAATACAAATTAAATGGCTTTAAAGGTGGAGCATAAAATATATTTATTCTGGTTTTGTCTTACCATTTGGATTTTGGGGGTTTTGTGCAGATGTGGGCAAAGTGTTGTGGGCAGAGGATAAAGAGAGGGAAAATACTCTGGAGTTAATGGAGGAGCTAACCAGGATCAAAACATTCCATCACTTGATAGTTGGTAGACTTCATAAATTATACCTTGTTCATCCTCTTGCTCTCCTTCTCCACTGTCTTACAGTCGTTTTTGTGACCAGATCTTGGTGTTCGTAAGGTATCATCAATCTCATTGTATTGACAGGACAGAAATTCGGGTAGAGAGGTGGAGCGAGGAGCTCAAGGTCCGGAGCAGACTCCTGCACAGCACCGTGCATGCCGGCATTGCTCCCCCATCGAMGGCTCCTTGCTTGCTCCGGGTCTGCCTGTCTGCGCGAGGATGGCATGAAGCTGTCGGTAGCGTGGGTTTGGTGGAGCATGGACCTGCACGTGTGTCATGGACCTATACATCATGGTCTTTGGCAAGGGATGAGGGGAGTCCTCTCCTTCTGCATCGSTGGGAGGGGACCGGGGTCTCAGGGACCCCGAGCCAGCTTTCACCAGGGATAACTCGATGGCTACATTAGCTTAAAAATCATCTCTCTGAACCACTTCTCGGCAAAATATCACAGAATCACAAATGGTTGAGGTTGGAAGGGACCTCTGGAGGTCATCTGGTCCAACCCCACTGCTCAAGCAGGGCCACCTAGACCCAGTTGCCCAGGACCATGTCCAGATGGCTTTGGAATATCTCCAAGGAGGGAGACTCCGCCACTGTTTTAGTACTGAGACATCAGTAAGGTGTGGTAGATGGGAAGGTGACAGGAAAAGAACAATTCAGCAGTTCTACATAATGAAAGTGGCTTTTTTCTATTTTTTTCTAAGCATAACCTAAACATGATAAAATAGCCGTTTAAAATGTTGTGGTCTTAGCAGTTCAGCAAATCTTTTTCCAGTGCTACCATTATATAAAATCTGTTAGTGGAAAAACAAATATTGATTTGTTGATCATGCAGGCAAACACGTTTGTCACTGTCAAAGCGAGGATGTGCTGAAATTGGGACTTCCATCGCCCAGCTTCCCTCTGCCCCTCCCGCTGCTGCTGCTCAGGTGCAGCGCGGCCAAAGGGCTCAGCTGGACCAAAAAAGGGAAAAAAGCATCTTTTAATGCTAATGAAAAGATTTAAGGTTCTGGGAAAATGTAGCAGAAGCGTATGGGTTTGTGTGCTAGTTCTAAGGAGGCACAACGGGGAGAGAACGGTTTTGGTAGCTGCATCCCTTACATAACTTGCAGCCGTTGCGTAAGGCAGCAATTCCCCAAAGTACTGAATTTCAGTGCATAAAGCCGTCGTGGCTCTTTCTGCTTTTTCCCCTTGGATCTCTTTGGAGGTATAGGAGRGAAAAACGATAGTGGTTTTAATCTGGAGCTCTGCAGGAGCTTTCCTTTCACCATATATAATCTGAATAACTGGTGATTCATCGGAAGTCATGTCTTTGCAAAAAATACTTGTTCACGCTTAATCAAACAGAATACATTCTCCTTGAACAAGCCTTCTTGTGCTGATCTTGTGCTGTGTGTGCTGGCACAGACGGACTTTCTACCATCAGTATACACGTCTAGTTCAATTTTTACCATGAGTAAGTATCGGAGGGCTAAGCACGAGCTAGTAATCTCCAGGGGAGTGACATGTGCAACCATCCGGAAAACTCAGGAGCACTAAAACTTGATCTCCGATATAAATCTGCACCATGCCYCCAGGAAATGGAACGTATCTAAGAAGAAAAATATGAATACCCGGTTCCCCGCCAGCGTGCGAGCTGGGTCCCTTCTGCAGCTGGAGCCATCGGGGTTTGGTTAGGGGGTGCCGGGGGGGGCAGGATGTCCCCGGTGGGGCTGGGGGACGGCGTCAGCACACGCCGAGCCCTGGCAGGTCGGAGCTGTTGGGGGAGCGCTGGTGGGAGATGTGTGGAGGGGGAAGCGCTTGGATGTCTCTCGGAGCAAATGCGGTGTGGTTGCGGGGGGTGTTGCTCTCTCATGCTGCAGCGCCGGGCAGGGAATACTTCGCTCCTGTAAACCCACCCGCAGGCAGGGACGTGGAGATGCTGCTTGCTAAATATAGACCCGAATTGCTCCTCTCTGAGAAATTCCTAAACGAATAACAAAAGTCTACAGTGCTCAGCTTGTGCTGTTTCTCGCCTSTTGTTTTTTCAGTTAATAAGCGTAAATTGGAGGTCTTCATTTTATTCTTGTCCTCTTACCATCACTGCCTCTCCTACWGAGTTGTATAAATGATTTAGTGATTTTTCATATTTCTGGACAGAAAAAAGCTTTGGCTACAATAGCCCCGGTATTGGAGTCACAAGGATGCTGTTGTGGATCTGTGAGAACATTGGTTTAAAGACCTGCTCAACTCACGTGCACGTACGGGTTGTGCCAGGGTCTGAGTTCGAGCCACCATGAATCTGAGGGACATTTTATTTCCCCAGATCTGGAAGTGGGGCACGGCATATCCTACATAAGAAAGTTCCTGCAAAATAGTTTGAACAAAGAAGGAAAATACTCATCTGAGGATGGCTAATTTTATCTTAATTCAGGAAGCATTTTAATTGCAATGCGATTTGAATGACTGGTTTTGCCATGTCCGTATTTTCTATAATAGCCCTTTTCATGGTAGCTCTGCTTGGGGTTGTCCCCAAATCTCAGTGCCAAGCAGTTGTGCCCCGAGAAGAGCAGCTCCTCCCGGGCCGGTGCGGGTGGTGGTACCCGAGGAGGAGAYGCTGGCTCAGGAGTTTCTGTCTGCATCAAATGACTTTATTGTTTAACCCTGCCCTAAATGAAGCCCTCAGAAGTGTCGCGTGCTAATATTGATCTGATTTAAATGCAGTTGGGCCAAGCTGCCTGTCCCTGTTGCTGCAGTTGTGCGGAACAAGCCCATCGGAGCACTGTCAGGAGCAGCAGCGGGAAGTCCCAGTGCCCGGGGGTCCCTGGTGTTAGCCCCCAAACGGGACTGCCCGAGGGGCTGGGGGGACTCGCCCCTTTGCTCCTGGACACCCCCCGAAATCCCAGGCATGGTCAGGATAGAGGATGGAGGGGTTCATTTCTGAGCGGCAGTGCTGGGGCAGGGACCACCCTGGAGACCAGGCTGGGGCTTCCAGAAAGGCTGTCGCCTTAAATGGAATTTAATGGGAAATAAATGGAAAATGTTCCATTTTTTAGTGGTGCAGCAAATATATTGCTACTTCCAAGAGCTGCACTTTTTAGCCATTTCCTCATATATTGCATCTTTCTCATTTTTTCCTCTRGTTTGTTAATATTATTGTAAAATAAATTTAAAAAATTGTGTTCTTGCAGGCAGTCCAGTTCTCTCCTACTCAGCAGCCCCGTTCCTCTGCCCTAGRAGGAAATTAAGTCCATTTGACCCGATTTGCTCTGACAAATCAATTTTTTTCCGTTGCTTGCAACCTTGCTATCTTCTAGCYGATGAAAATTGTTTGATTACTTTGTGCGGTGTTTTTCCGTGATTTGAAGTTAGCCCGATGGGGTGTAATTACCGGTCCCCTGCCATCCCCCCCTCAGGCAGGGCGGGCTCTGCCCTCGCCCCTCGGGGGTCTCTGGGTCCACGTGCTGCTCCCTGCAAACCGAGGGCGGTGGGTGCGTCGGGCACCAAACCGAGGGCGGTGGGTACGTTGGGGACCAAACTGAGGGCGGTGGGTGCCTCGGGCACCAAACCGAGGGCGGTGGGTGCCTCGGGCACCGTCCGCTTCTGAGGCAGGTGGCAAATCAGCAAAAAGATTTTTGTGATAGCGAGAGGTGAAAAGCAAAGCTGGAAATACCGATAGTTCCTGGGAAAGGCTTGCACCTGTAGCCGGCTCTGTGAAGCCCCTCTAGCTTGACTTCAGTTTGTAAATCGGGATTAATTAGTATTGCATTGATGCAAAAGAAGGGGTCAGAGCAGTTTGTACTTTGCTGTGTTCCTTTCTTTCACATAACGAGAATTTTTCGTATTTTCAAAATTAAAAAATTCCTTGAACCTTTTCAGTACTTGGAAAYTCTGGAGAGTCACTGCTGAGCATCACCAGCCTTCAGTCATCAGATGGTTTTTCTTGCTATTAAGTCTTACTTATTACAAAACCAAGGTTTTTATTCTTTTGCCTGAGAATTCAGCTATGAAGACACAAATTGCTCATTACCGAGCACTCCCTAGCTAGACCTAGTAATCAAACCCTAACCCATTCACATTAATAAGCACAAAACTGTTGTTATCCTACCGTACAGGTCGCTGTTAGAAATATCCTTAGGAGCAAGGGGCTGCCTCAGGCGCGSTCTGTAAAGCGACAGCAATCAGATGAACCATTTCTTACCTTTTCTGGTCAAACGCATTTGCTCCTTAYGGATCAAGGCTCGTAATTTGCTGTGATCTTTGCCAGCATAGCTGCTGCAGCTTACGGTTTACATCCTTCTCTTTGTCGTAGTACAGACACACAAATTTTAAGTAACCTGTCCTAATTCAGAAGGRCACGGACCAGGTGAGGCCATGCCCTGGTGTATCAACCCCCCAGCCCCTTGGCATACCGCTGTACTGTTGTGTTATTTGTAGGGTTTCCTAAATTCTGCACTTGGGCAATGACAAGGAGTGATCTGCCCAGGGATATCGGGGGGCAGGGGGGGTGTATCTGCGCTGCATGGAGTTTCCTTGGGATTTTCTCAGCCAACGAGTGCTTTTATCAGCCAGGTAGCAATTTTCTTCTGAGCRTGTTAGAAGGACATGACGGTGGAAAGGGTGAAGGAGGGAGCCTGAACTTCCTGTGCTTCAAACGTGAATGTGACTTCTTGTGAGGTTTACGATGARTTGTTACTGGGAAGAGCGATAGTGGCAATTTCATTTTAATATTAATGAAAAACTTCAAAAATACTCTTTAGGAGTTTCCAGGATGCATCTGAACTATCAAAGATTTGCATGTGTTCCCAAGCAGAAAGTAAGTGGTCATTCTCTGTGKGCTTTGGTTATTAACAGACTGTCCATTCTCTTTAACTTTTGCATTATCACCTATGTAGACTCTTTAAACTTGTTAAAAATTTTATATGTATTTTTTTCTATGTTGAAATTACTGATGTGACAATATTTCACAACCCCTCCCAAGGCTRTTGGTGACATAAAGGCACTAGGATGAGTTTCAACTCTTAGAGAGTCTCTAACTGCTTTTTTRTGCTTATCAGGTCATTTTTGTTGGCGGATACTGGGCCAGATCATAGGGTGATAATGTGGTATAATAAATACAGTATATAAGTATATGTAAGTAATATATGTATAAGCATTTAAGTATAGTAAATTCAGTCCTGCAGAGGGGTAAATGAGGTGGACACCTCTGGCTGCTGTACAAAGCTGAGGTCCGTAGCGTACAGTGTATTTAGTGTATTTGGTGTTGTCCACCAAAGGGTGCAAAGGGATGCCATGTCCTAACGGCAGCCTTTTAGCTGCTGGCATCAATGAGCGTGCGTGCCCATGTGCGTGCGTGTGTGTGYGTGCRTGCACGTGSCACGGGRGYGAAGAGGAGGTGGTGGAGCAGATCTGTACGGCCTCTCAGGAAAAAGATGCTTTTTTTATTTATGTCAAGGATGCGTGTTGAAATCTGGAGTGCAGAGACAACCCGTACTGTTAAAGATCTCCTGGTTAACCACCACRGTAGAAGGCTCTTGTGAAGACCTCCTTCTCTCATTAGGTACAAAAATGCATTTTCTTTCTTAACTTCCATCGCTGCAGCCAAGTCCCTTAAGACTCGTTCTGTTTTAAATTTTTTCTCATAGTGAAACCTTGATATTGAAACTATACTAACTCACAAAAGTGTCAGGAAAGAGAAAAAATGAGATTTCCCCCCCACACACACTGTTTCAGATGTTGCACACATGCCAGTCCTGTCCCCACATGCACCGCGGCAYGGGTGGGTGATGTTTCTGTTTTCTGGGACCGGGACTGCTGTTTATCTGGGTGCTGTGTGCACCCAAGCAAACCTGGCATTTCTTATCACGGCACCGACAGTCAAAATCAAGGCATGCCCTTGAGGCAGGGAAGGAGTGCCCTGAGATACCTGAAGTTACCGCCTTTTTCTGAAGGACCACCCAGCTACCCATATTTTCACCATAGGTGGTATGTCTTGGTACAGGTGGGAAGGCATCAAATAAAGTCTCAAGACATCGGCAAATGCTTTAAAATAACTCATTTGAGTACCAGTAAGAATTCAGCTTCCAGGACTRAGTAGGAGAAAGACTTGTGGTACCAATAGAAGACAATTGTGTAGCAGATTGTTAATGAAGACATGTCTCCAAACATATCGATGATGTACCTTGCATAAAGCAGAGTGATATAGTCTGTATATGTATCTTAATTTCTGCTTTAGGTAGAGAGAGGTTATTTGGTGGGAAAATACCTGACCAGTATCTAGAGTTTGTTTCGTTCTGGGGAAAAAAATGAAATAAGTAGTTGCATTTCATCCTTTTTAAACTCAGCCTAAGCTCCTCCCAACTTGGGCTCTTAAATGAAGTGCAGCAAAAAGGGGRTGTGTGTCTCTCCCTGAAGGGCTGGGGCCTTCCCGGTGGGAAGGATGGAGGGAAGAGTCCTCTGGGATGAGGGAKGAGGGGAGGAAGGAAAGGCAGAACCATTTGAGAAGGCAGAAACAATGACATTAGACCCATTAAACTTAGTTAAGATAAAGAATTGCCTGCTGACTCTGTTTCTTCTTGGGCTGCATTTTATTAATCACGGACTTGCTTGTCTTCGCTGCTCTTGAGAACTCAGTTTGCAGAGCCTGGCCTTTCCCTGGGTTTGTAGCTGCTGGGGAGCTGTCCGGGAGGACGGCGGGGTTTGGGTCATCCCGAAAATGCGATGCCTTTGCTGGGGCATCCCCTGGGTGAGACCACAGACCAAACTGATGGCCCATTGCCCGTTTGTCTCTATCATCATAGCTGAAATGAGTCCCTAGAGCTGCCCTGTTAGAAAAATAACGTGCTTCTCTTGGGGAAGGAAGACRGGACCTGCAAGCGAGAAATAAAATYTGCATCCTACAYGTCCTGTATTGATGTTGGAATTCAATTTGGAAACTATTTCAATGTTAGAAATCATGGGCAGAGGTCATGGGGCTCACAGAATTAATGTCTTTGAGATACTTAGCTGGGAAAGAAAAATAATGAGCCAGTGAGTGTTTCGTGATCACTGCTGGGAAATAAGGAGTGATTTACTGTGCCATCTCAGAAAGCAAGTACTTTGTATTTGTCACAAAAATTCTGTCTTTTAGGTTGAGATAGCAATTATTTTTTATATTTAAGARTCTTACTGGGTCATTTGTAAAATTTCCAGAGCCTGGTTGGAGAAGGAGGAAGGTTTTCCTCTAGTCCCCAGGACCCACAAAAGCCAAACCTCCTGGGGAAGGTTCGGCGTGAGCAGCACCCGCCCGACGGGGAGTGCAGTTGTACTGAACGCGCTGTGTATGTCTTCTGGTTTAATGCGCAATGTTGTTCTTCACCGTTAAGTATGTTCTCCAAGAAGAGAGCTTTGTTGTGTTTCRTAGAATCGTAGAATCGTTCAGGTTGGAAAAGTCCTTTAAGATCATCGAGTCCARCYRTTAACCYAGCACTGCCAAGTCCACCACTAAACCATGTCCCTAAGCACCACGTCTACACGTCTTTTAAATACCTCCAGGGATGGTGACTCCACCACTTCCCTGGGCAGCCTGTTCCAGKGCTTGACAGCCCTTTCGGTGAAGAAATTTTTCCTAATGTCCAATCTAAACCTYCCCTGGCGCAACTTGYGGCAAAGGGAAGGTTTGTGTTTGGTATTTATAACGCCTACTGGTTTGGCACCCTTTAAGATGTATCCCAGAGCRTCCACCTTCTGCTAAGCACGGTTTTCAAACACCAAATACTGTCTTTTTAATGTAATATTGAACGAGCAGTATTGTGCTAACTTCCCCCAATTCTCTGTTGTATGAGACAGCAGCTCTCACAGCGAGTCAAGCAAAGGAAACGTTTTACCTGGTCACACAAATGTCCGTGTTTTAAGAATCTGATGTTAATAAATTTGTCTTCTGCACCCTGAAAAAACACGAGCACCCATACGCTCTTTGTTTACATGTAAACTAACGGTCCCACAGGAGAGGAAAAACCAAACCATCCCTATTCTGAAAATGTGCTTATGGCATGGAAATACAGTTGCRGAGAGACGCCGGCATGAATTTCCTTGTGCTGTGTGTGGGGCAGGGCCTATACATCCTATACCTGCACATGTGGACGGCTCCCCGGGCTGGAGAGCAGCATTCGAGCCCGTTTTCCCAATGTGCATCCGCGGGGGCACAATCTGTGTCACAATTTGCTGAGGTTTTTCAACCTGCAGAAGGCTGGGGAGCAATGGCAAATTTAGGCTGAACTCAAAAAAAGAACTTAAYGTAAATGCAGTAATTAAAAGATGAATACATGACAGTCAAATTATAGAATATCCATTTTTCTGCCTTTACGTGCAATAGAAATAATAAATTAACTCTGAGAATGAAGTTTTTTAGCAAAATGACTAAATCATTGTTCATTGAAAGAACATGCGCAGTTTTCTCTTTTACTAACGCGCCTTTAGGCGACTGGTTTGAAACCCTTYGCAATTTGTCTGCCCAGTTGGCACGTCGGACTTGTGTTGACATTTTGCATTGTTTCCCCGTGCTTATTCCGGGTTTTTTTGACTGCAAGCCAGTAAGAGCCTGTCAAAAAGCCGTCCCTTCTGGTCTCCTTGGTTTAGCCCAGCTGCACAGTAGGTGTGTAGTTGTTCTTCCCCTCATTGCGGAGCTGGGTCTCGGGGCCGTTTATTGCCGCTGCTGCTCAGAGCAGTGASCCAGGGTGGTACCGAACCCACGCCAAGGTTTCGGGTGCGTGGGCAAGCGGAGGCACGTTACCATTTGTAGTGGGCTCATATTTMCAAGAGTGAGTTTATTAGAAAGAAGAGGAAAACGTAATCCAGTGGGATTGGGAGAACGTAAGGAACAAAGTGGATGTTTGGGACTAGGAGTGAGGTCACTTTCTGCACGCTGCTGAGTATTTCAATATAGCTGTGAACTATTTACTCATAGTTTTCGATACTCATTAAAAGTACTGTGCGTAGTAAACTTCATTATTAAACCCATTTTAATGTCGTGTCCCGCATCACATAAATGTCATTTGATGTGTAACAGTTGCACTTACCTGGAGTTATGGTCTATTATTCCATTTTTCGTTTGCTTGCTTGCTTGCTTGCTGTGAAAAAAGACTCCAGAGCTAAGATTTCCCGGTGTGGTTTCCCRGTGTTTGGAGAACATCTCTCCAAAAGCCCGAGCGTGGTTTCGGAGCCGCTATCCCGCCTCTCCTGGGAGGCAGGGTCAGTTATGGCCGTAATTAGCTCTGCCCGACCTGTATGAGCRTCAGGCTCCCGTCCCCGTGTGTTTCCGACGGTTTGGTGTGGCGGTGGCGGGTGGTGAYGGGGCTCCGTGTCCCTGCCTAACGCCTCGCTCCGGGCAGAGCCCCTTAGGTGCCGGTCCTCGCGTCCCRCCCGTGGTTCTGCACCAGGACCCGCACAAAGATTTCCCTCCTAAAGCAACGTCTTGTGGAAACGAGCCTGAATATTCCCTGTCCTCTTGGCTTCGGCATCGCAGTCGGAGTATGCAAAAGATGCCGTATCCACATTCTTTTTTTAAATCCATCGGCTTTGGCAGCAGGACAAGACCTGTCAGTGTCCTCATCGCAGCAAGCGATGCGTGTTTTTCTCTGTTTCTCGCCAAGCCTTGGTGGGGAAAAAAAGGAAATATCTTCCGTTTTGGGGCATGCGGCTCACTGGATATTTTGAAAGGGAAATCCCCAAGCCCAGGGCCTGTGAGAGGGCTCGTGGCGGCCGTGGGTTGTCTCGGCCTCGGGGATGCTCAGGGTTTGGGTCAGAGCTCGAAGCATCATTGCATGCGTTTTCACCTTCAGACCTGGAAGAAGTGGTGAATCGGAGCAGGCGGTGCGAGCTGCCACGTTCTGTGGCAAACGTATTTGCAGTCCCACCTGCATGGAGAGTTGTGCTTGGCGGAAAGTAGAGCCCCTGAAAGCTTAGTAAGCGTTACGTTCTTTACATTTATAGATACCCGCACGGCCTTTCCTTTTACAGTTTAATATGTGGTGTCCTTGATTTTTGCATAGCTGGAGGGGGGCAGAAATGCTTTTTTCTGCACTCCCTCAGACTTCTGTGATCAGGAGGGAGCAGGCTTTCCTCAGGGGTGTACAAGCTCTGCTGAGAAAACCCCTTTGCGGCAGCGGCCGATGTCTCCCAGGCTGAGAGGGGGTCTCTGGTCCCCAGGGTGCTGTGGAGCAGGGGGGGGCTGGGGCTGCTCTGCTTTAAAGAGAGTATTTTGTGTATTGTACTGAAGCCTTAGCCGTTATTTTTATGTAGCAACTTATTTCCTCTCCTTGGTTAACATACCAGATGAACTGGCAATGCAGASTTTCCCTGGATGGTTATCCTCATCAAATTATTAATGATATTGTCAGTATTTTTTGTCAGCAGCCAACTGATACCTCTTAAGTATGATTTATGTTTTTAAAAATAATATTCAGCAGGGTACCTGCCTCCGGCAGATGTTCTGTCTGCTTAAAACCTGGAAGAAATGCCCAGCTGTCTTCTCCATGGATACCTGTTACTTGTCCTGGATMCCTTTATGCTCACTATTCTTTATTTAGAGCACTACACAATGGGAGGTTTTTGCTCAATATTTCACCTCACAGCAGCTCCCTCCCGGGTGGTTCCTCATGCACTTGCTCACCTAAGGGATCATGAATTGCAATCCGAGAAAAAGAAGTATTAAATATCCCTGAGACCTCTCCCGTCAGYGTTCTGCAAGCCCGAGAAGAGGCCCCTTCTAATATCGTTTCTGCGTTCAGATTGCTGAAGGACACTTATTTTTTTCTAAAGAGATTATCTGGGGTTTGCGTGCTCTGAAATAACGTGATTTACTGGGCTGAGATGCGGCTGGGACCTGTGCTGCTCRGGGAAGGCAGGAGCGGGGGTGCGCGAAGGGCTTTTTCTGCTTACCGCTGCAAATGCTATTTATGGCAAAGCTCTCCCCATCAGAAACCTGCACGCTGGATTTGTCGTCGGTTGTAGAGATTGCTTGTCAAGCCAAAACTTGTAATCATCAAGCAAAAGGCGTGTTTAGATGGAATCTTACAGCTGCRCTAAAAGAAGTAGCGGAGCCCCGGTCCTGCCGACAAGGCGAGCGTCCGGACGCGCGGGGACGCGGTGCCCTCAGCATCTCTCGCTGGTGCACCAAGTGGGGTAATTTTGAGTGACCGTAGTTTACAGCTTCTTCCCCAAAACCTCTCTGCGAAGGCTTGCTAGCGTGGGGAGCAGCCTGGGGAGCCCTGTGAAGGCTGCAGCCATTCCCTGAGGGGGAAAACTGGTTTAACCCCAGTATTGCAGTTCCAAACGGCTTGAACGGCTTTCCTGGTGCAATTACTGTGCTCACTGAGCAGCAAGGCTCCATGTACGTTTTTGAAAAAGACTTCATTGGCACCTAATCCTGACTTCTTCCTTGTGATTAACTTTGTTTCTTTTGCCTTTTGGGAATTTTTTTTTTGCCTTTTGGAAGCTGACCCGCCCAGCTGAGCATCGGTTACATCCCAAAGCAAATCAAGCAAAGCAMCCCTCCCCAAGCRAGKAACTCCAGCCTCCCACACCTCCCGCAACCCGGAGCTGGGTTACAAAACCTGGGGCTTCATCTACGAAGGAAGAACCTCAGCAAAGGTTCCTTCCTTCATCCACAGACGGAGGGGTAATTTGCAGCCCACTGCTGCCGCTCTGTACTAGCTGCAGGGCTTGCACAGTTTTATGGGGAAATACRAGAGTTGTAGTTTCTGTTTAAAGCCTTGTTATGTGTCTGTTGKTTTTTTTTGTCATAGAATCAYAGAATCATTAAGGTTGGAAAAGACCTTTAAGATCCTYGAGTCCAACCGTCAACCCAGCACCCATGCCCACTAAACCATGTCCTGAAGYGCCACATCYACACGTTTTTTGAACACCTCCAGGGATGGTGACTCCACCACTTCCCTGGGCAGCCTGTTCCAATGCTTGACTACCCTTTCGGTGAAGAAATTTTTCCTAATATCCAATCTAAACCTCCCCTGGCGCAACTTGAGGCCGTTTCCTCTCGTCCTATCACTTGTTACTCGGGAGAAGAGCCAAGCCAAGGTGAGATTTAAGCTAAAGAGGACAGCTGTTTTAGCTGTGCGTGTTTAACAAAATGGAACCTTCACCAAGTGCTACTTTTACCTAACTAAATTATAATAAAATTGTTTGGCAGGAAAAAGGGGGAAAAGCCTGCTGGGGGTAAAATGCTGTGACGTTTCAAGAGAGCGCTGGGGAGAGAGTCATCCGAAATGTATTCAGGAGCTTCTGAATTTTATGGAGAGGAAGAATGTGCTTGGGCTGAAAGCAGCCCGGGGGCTCTTCCAGCGCAGGGCTGGGTTTGGGGGTGAGCGGCGCAGGCGGCAGGCGCTGTCCTTACGGGGGGCAGGCGGGGAGGCACCTCAGGGCCGCCTGTAACACCCTCCCTTCGGGGGCTGTTCCTCCGGCCTGCCTTCCCTGCCTGTTCGTGTTGGCTTTGTGGGGTTTGGAGAGAAGCAAGCGGTGAGTTGGACAGGCTGCCTGCCCCCCCCGGGGTGGGACGTGCTGCCTCCTGGACCGCGGGCTGCATCCCTGCATCCCTGCTTCCCTGCATCCCTGCATCCCTGCATCCCTGCATCCCTGCTTCCCTGCATCCCTGCATCCCTGCATCTCTGCATCCCTGCGATGCTCCTGGGGCTGGCAGGACGGAGACCCTGCCCGCCCCCAGCTCCAGCCTGCCGGCTGGCTCTCCGCACGCAGGAGCCGTCCTACCTTACAGAGAGACGGTTTGCCGGAGTTACTTAACACTGATCTGGTATTGGAGGCATCCAATAAAGATCATTATCTTGGCTTGTTATCCTGAATTAATCYTGAAGTCAAAAATAAACTCATTAGCAAACGTGACGGGGTTCAAACATTAATGCATTACCGATAAACGGCAAACTACGGCTGCAGAAAAAGGTTGTTTAAAAAAAAGTTGAAGAGGAAGGAAGGTGAAAAACAGGCATCTGATATTGTGTCCACAATTCTCCATCCTTTTCTGTTCTGCTTGTACAAAATTTCCAGCTACACTAGAAATAAAGGAGGTACTGAGAGAACGTGCCTGTGCGGTTACCTGCAAGGGCACTTTTGATCTGACCTGCTCCTGGCGTATCGCCTKACAGTGAGTAAAAGAGTTCAGGGYAGGCTGGATTCATGGAGGTGTAAAGAATTTTTTTATCTGTGTATGTCATCCCAGCATTGGTAGAAGATGCTGGGGATCCGGGCAACAGCTTCCTCCTCCAATTGCATTATTTGTTATAGGTTCATTTTCTTTTTTTTTCTTACTTATTGACTCTCTGTAGGTCTTCCACATATTAGTTGTGCAGTAGATGAATAAATCGTAAGACTCACTGCATAGCAAACTCAACCCTTCTGGTTTGCGTAACGGTGCACAAACCCTTGCTATTTCCGTTGAATCTGGGTAGGTTGATGTGGAGGGTGGTAGGAGGTGGTGGCCAAGGGCAGGGCGCTGGGTCAGGCTGTCCGGCTGCCTCCGGCGGGTGCCCCGCTGAAAGCACCCGGGGAGGAGGGCTGGGGGGTCCCAGGGTCCCCACCGGTGTCGGACCTGCCCACCCACCCGCGGGGACCCGACAGCGCCCGGGGAAGGCACCGCTGCGGGGAAGGGAGCGCGGCATGCCGGGCTGCCGGCCCTGACTTTCAGAGGACGGTCAAGCCTAACGCCAAAAAGTACATTTTTCCTCTAATTTCAGTAAATTCTCAYTTTCTGAATCAAGGTTAGGAACTTTTATTCTTGTTGGGAGATCTGCGTACTCACTGACTGCCCTCCTCCCTGGTAGGGTCAGAAGTGTACTTTAGCTGTAATTCTCTGCTTCCAGTTGTTTATAACTTTCCAGTCAATTAACTTCTAAGACTGGAATTTTCATGCTTGGTCTTTGCTTGGAGGAAAATACATTTTTGCAAGTTGGTAGACAAACAAATATTTGCATTTTGTGGATTATGCATTCATGGTACACAGCTGCGCGTTCCTGGCCGGTACAGACAGCTCTCTTGGTAGGCAGGGAGCAGAACTGCAGCAAAAGAGGTAGAATTAACATTGCCAAAAGCATTTTTTTCCTTAATCAGACCTGATTTCAATCTCCTGCCACATATGACTTGCTAAAGAGTTTCTTAATTGCCCGAGGATCCCTAAATACTGAGAGGTGTTTCATATCACGAAGCACAATTTCTGATGTATTTCTGTGSAAAGATGTTTAGGAGCTCACGGAATTCGTCTCAGAAGGTCCAGAAAGTTTCCATTTTCTTAAAAAAAATTTTCTGAGATCTAACAATTAATTTCTTAGTGAAAGTTAGGAAGAGCCTTGCTTGTTGTTTGATACTCAGTGTCCACAGCGTAGATGCTTTTTGATAGGAATTATTGTTTTGGATTCCTTATGTAAAGAAAATACAACGTGGCACCTTTGTGTGCCCTGCTCGGGTGACGGCGCACATTGCTGCTGGCCAGATATTTGTTAAAGGGCTTTATGCAATATATTGATTTTTGAGAGATAAATAACGTGCCAAGCCATTGCCAAGGTGATGCATGATTGTAGGGGCTTCAGAGGGATCTTTGATCATCGTACCGTAACTGCTGCTGCGTTCAAAAACATCGATAAATACAGTAATTGGGTAACTGATGTGCTGTTAGGTGCCTGGCCTGATTTTTCCAGCTAAATACAGCCATYGGAAGAGTTATGACTAGCCTTTAGTATTTCCTATCTGCCTACGGTTAAGTATCTGAGAGGTCATCTGAGTACAGAGCGCTTTCTTCTGCACACTCAAACACTCCCGTCCTCTTCCCGGCCACCTCCACGGCCAGCGGGACCTGAGCCCCCTCGGCATCCGCAGCGTCCAGCGACGTGACAGGTCACCAGAGGTGTGATGGTGATCGCCTTCATGATGAAGATACAGAGCTCATCCCCCTTTTCTGTTCCCTGGGAGGGRTAAACACACATTTCCTGAGGGGAGACGGGTTTTTGGTCCATGGTGGTATCCCAGGAGCGGCGTTCACCGGCAGCGCTGTCCGGCAGCGGCTGGGGCAGGAGGGAGCATCGTGGCTGAAATACTTCCTTGCATCTGTGGCTTATTTAATTGGGGGCTCCTGCACGCTTTTCCAGTGGTGTTCCTTGCGCGTCGTGCCGTACCTTGGGAGCCAGTGGCGTGTTCTCCTTGAGGCCGTGGTCTTCCTTGAGCCCCAAAATGTGAACCGTGGGAAGAGCTGGGGGGGTTATTTTCTACCTCGTAGCAGTAGGGAGGCAGTCTGGTTACGCACCCCGGCTGTCCGCTGGAACGGACACGTCTCCAGCACAGTGATTTGGCACTAAAATATTGCAAAACAGAGAAAAAGTCAGCATTTTGGGTTTTCCCCAACCAATCCTTTAGAGGCTGTACTATTTGCATTTATTTCTTTTTATCAGCCCTCACAAATGTCGTTGTCGAGAGCTCCTCGGCCAGGTCTGTACTGTGAAGCCWTGGGATTGATGCTCCTGAGCTTTTCTTTGCAAGGAGTGCCAGGACTTAATGCTTAAACTGTCAGTATCTGTGCTTGGACACAGGATAACCAGACACGTTATTGGTATTTTGTGTACCAGGGAGCRCTGCAGTCACGTAAGCACACAAAATTCATTGCCAAGGTCTTAGCATCTTCGTCATACAATGGTTCCTTGAATCGTTATCATTTGTGACAAAACCTGAGCACARAGAATACTTCTAGGAAAGAAATTAAATAAGTCTCAAACAACAGAAAGAATTTTAAAACGTGAGTAAAGCAAATCCAGAGCTGAATAAACGGCAGATGATTTCCAGCCCGGGACTGCGTCGTGCCTGCCACAGTCTCACACAGATAACATGCTGAACCAGCTCTAATCCCACAATCAATAAATCTTCGGATAAATACACTTCATAGACCGTTTTACTGTCTGGTGGCGGAATTGCTTGTTTCTTTTGGGTTTTTTGTTCTGCCAGCACCAAATGTRCTTGCAAAATTTGCATATTGACAGAAAGTCAACTCCTTGGCATAGTTAAGACAAAAAAAACCAAACAACGGAACATGATATGCATTGCATATCACTAGCAATTACAAGAATGCCTGTGCTGGTGACAGGACATTAATCAGGAGGTGTGACGTCTGTACTAAGATGTTTGCAGCCCGGTGTAAGCACAGGGGACATCCGCAGGGGTGCAGGTCCGCAGGCCACCGCTGCCTCCCCCCCCCGCGGCAGCACCCTCGGGGTCCCTGCCCGCCCGCCCGCGGGGCACAGCGGGGTCGGGTCGTGCTCAGTAAGGGAAGAGAAATACACCTACTTGTACTGGGGGCTAACAGAGGGTGCTGATTAGCAGCTCTTCATTTTTTTTTTTTAAATGTACATCCTCTGCAGTCRGCTCTGTCCCTGCAGAGCAAGCAGGGCTTCTGCCGGCTTAAAAAAAATTAATGACCTAGGGCTGAGCTAAGCAAACGATGTAAAAAGCCTGCTTACCTATTAAAAAGGCAAAAGTCTGAAACAGTCATCACCTCCTTAAGTCATTCACCCTAATGGGTTCCCCCAGCACAGGCACTGTCTGAAACAGCTAATTCTGGTGACGAGGCGGTGCTGTGAACTGCAGAAGGAGCGCTGGGTTGGAGGCGAAATACATACACGTGGATAGCAGTCGGGGCTGTAAAGGTACCTGAAAAATGGTCCGAATGTCTGGGAGGGGCGAGCGCTGCCCTGCCCGGCTGCTCTCCCTGCCCGGAGCTGCGGAGAATGGATTTTATGGAATATTTGTGGGAGTGATGACTTTGAGATGCCGCGGGGTCCCTCGGCTGCTCTGGTGTCAGTCGGGCACCCCAGTCCCATTGGGAATTGCTAYGTGTTTAATTTCAGCAGGTCTAAGGGAAGAGAACACAGAAATGCAGAAATAAATGTAGTAAAAATGAGGTGGCCTCTTGGAGCAACAATTTTTCTAACAAGATTTCCTCTGCTCCTCGTTAAGATATTGATCTGTGTCTGCAGCGGGATAATTCAGGACAAAGCTGAGYGCTCCCATCGCCTGCGTGAATAACGGAGGACACGGCGTGACTAAGTGTTTGTGATTAAGGACATGTGTAYGCCACCACGTCCGACGAGGCTCTGTTGTGTTAAGGTCTTTCAATCTTTCTTCTGTCGATTGCTGTTAGCCATTTCACGGGTTTGCATTGCAAAGTGGCTCCTCCAGCAAAGCCACGATGCTTTCCCTCCCTTCTGCGGTGYTTTTAACGTAGGGTGGATGTGGTTTCTGGCTGATTTTGGCTTCTGGAGCGCTTTTGGGACCAGAGCAACTAAGAGTTGGAACAACTTGAAAGTTAAAATGATGAGTATAGGAAGGTGCAAGGGTAATAAAGATGACGCCTGGACGGAGCTGTGAATCATTAATGTGCTTCTTTCGGTGCTGAATTTCATGTGGAGAGCTGCAGCCCGATGTTCCCAGCCCATCAACCGCCCGGGCTCTTCCTGCTGCTCATCCCCATTCCCTGCGCTCCTGGAGCTGTAATTTTAGTTCCCACATTAAAAACTCTGTTTCCACCAAGTTCACAGCTGCGGTGATAAATGCTGTAACAGCACTGGAAGTGCAAGATCTCTAATTTAGGAATCATTACCCTAGATAAGAGGCAATAAAGAGGCCAAAATTGGTAATTACAGAGGTAATCCAGCTGTGGAGTGGATGTGCGGCCGTGGCAAGCCCGAGAGGCTCTGGCTCTGCACCCCCTCGTCATGCTTACTGTGCTTTGCAAGTAAGTATTTGTGAGTTATCAAAGAAATACAGAACCACACGAAACTCGATAGAAATTTCAGTAATTACTGAAAAATAACAAGATACGTTAGAAAAGGTTTGTGAAAAGTAAACTGKTTTTTCTTCTGTGTTTTGTTATTCTTACGGCTAAGGATATGACAGAGRAGGCTTTCATTTCAGATACTCCAGTTTTTCAGATGTGGCTGACCAGCAGCAGGGGGGTGGATGTCCCTCTGAATTCTCCCCAGTTACTGCGGTGTCTTTAGGCAAAGACTGGCCAAAGAAGGGGTTGGTTTGAGGGTGGCTGGGGCCATAACCGTTAGTTAGCTGGGAGCTGGTGTCATCCTCTGAATTCCTCTCTCAGAGTTKTGCTGCCAGATTGGAGCTTGAATGTGCCGATAAGTATTTTGCTGGTGAAGGAAGGAAATGGCATAAGAAAAAGAGAGAAAAGAATTAGAAGAATATTTAAAACCAAAAGGAGTCAGGGGGAATAATACATAACAAGTTAAATTGCAAAAATATTTTTCTTAACATAAATGAGCCCAATTTTGGTGCTTGAAGAGCACGCAGATCGCTGTGTTTCTAAAGTGGCTTACTCTAGCATTAGGCTTTATTGTTCAAATAATATTATTACCATTACTCCTAATGGGAAGTTGTGTTTCGAACTGGTACTATTGATGTTGTCATTTGGATATGAATTTTCTGTTCTCTCATGATAGCCTGCCTTTCCTCTAGTTCACCTGTGAAAACACAACTTTTTTCTTCACCTCCTGCCTTTTCAGGAGAACAACATAGAGAGACTTTGCTCRAGACAAGCTGAAACCCCTCTGTTGCTTCGTACGAGCCCCTGACCAGGGCAATGTAGAAACATCCCCATGYGATGCTCACGAAGAATGATTATCTATGTCTTAAAATTTAAAGCCGAAATATTCCAGGAGGATTTTCATGGCTGCCAATGTTTTCAGCTCGTGGGTGAGAGGACGGGCTGGTTGTGCGGGGCGCGGGGGTCCGGCCGGCACGGTGCGGGCAGCGGGTGACGGGGGTTGCGCTGCTGCCTCCRTGTGTACTGGGCCACTCGACACAGGTGAAGACCCTTTTTTTTAATATTTTGGAAGCTGACAAGTGTGGGGGTGTGAGATTTATTAGGATGTCCCGAAAGACACGGGGCAGGGATAGGAAGGAGAGTCTCTGGTAGCTTTTAYTTTGCAGTGGTGTGCGAGTTGCAGTCATTGCCCCCAGGGTTTCCCATTTAAATAGTTGTTGCCCACAGGGTAAATACCTAAAATGAGCTTTTAATATCTAACTACAGCTAGAAGCTTGCATCTCCATCCCATGGCATGCGTTATTGCCCTATCTGTTCCTGTTCCAACAAGTCGTGTAATGCATCGCATAGGAGTTGCTCTTGAGCAATCCATGTTCACCAACAAGTTGCTCTTTGAAAGTTTTATGCTTTTCTGCCCTTAAAGAACTATTTATATTTACATGAGTTCCAGTCATGAAAAAACCCTTGCGGAAAGCTGAGCAGAATTGGTTGTCCCCCGTATTTTATRTAACTGGCAAAGAGCCAGACTGGGATTGAGGCAGGGACGTGTCTTCTCAATAGTCTGTTAAGAGTTTCTGGAGGCAGTTTAAGCACACTAAGCTACGCTAGCAGAAGACCAGAAAAGCCAGCGTGGGCATACTTTGAGGTTTTGGTTTTCCTGCCCTCACTTCAATGCTCGCGGTGCTGCAGCTGTAGCTCAGCGGGGTGTGATAAGGTGATGCTACGCCGAGTCCGTGGGGCACCCGGGGGGTGGGAGTGGTGCTGGTGGGTGCCCCCATGGCTGGGCTGGCAGTTTTCTGAAACAGATTCCRTCTGCCTTTCCCTTAATCTCGAAGAAGCTGAACCTTCTGTCTTGTTTAAATTATTAAATCCTTTCCAATATTTTCCGTGTACACCTACTTTGCATGCTGTCATGACATGACCAAGCCAAGAGTATCTCACAGTTTTTGCTTCTCAGCCAGCTTCTGCAGCGCTGTAATTAGGGGGGTTTTCTTCTTAGTTCCTTGTCTCCAGTTTGTCACCTTCCGTGTAACACAGAATTTGCTCCCAAGTATTTTGCATCTCAGAATGGCAATTTCAGCTCTTGGAGATGCCGATGTCTACAGCACAGAAACTTCACTGGAAAGTCTCGGGGTTATCCGTGTCCTCTGGGGCCACCTGGGTGTTCTCCTTTGCAGCGGGGTGCCTGCAAGCCGGCTCTCGTCTTCCAGCCATCAGACCAGGCACCCGGCGCTTTGGGCCACGGAGCAGTGCTTCGGCGTAGGGCAAAGGGGCATCGCTTCTGGCCCATACATGCCTCAGGGCCCGGAGAATATCTTTGGCGCTRTCTTATTACAAGGCGGTTGTATGCAAAGTTGTACTTAGATTTGTAAAACCTCCGGTGTTTTTAGCGGCGGGGCAATGCCCGGCAGCACTGCGGTTCCCAGGGGGTCCGGGGCGCTCGCGCCGTCTGCGGCAACCGAGGGTCCAGAGTCCAAGTACCGGACAGAAAGCAGACCCTAGAGCCTCTCTCTAAATATAGCTGTCCATAGATCTTCCAAAATACCCTTCAGAGCCCTATTAATTATTCATTCTTTTTTGCCTTTTTATTTTGTAGCGCGACACTTCACATATATTAGCTGCAATCATCTAACGGGTTGCAAACCGTAGTGCTAAGCATATTCACAGTGTTTCGCTGGAGCTCCTTTCCTCTTCCTCATTATGCTGCAGATGCTTTAAATTCACGCGGTACGCAGTAATGGGGATGAAATTTCCCACAGTGGAACATTGCTGACTTAATGTTGCATGATGAAATAGCACGGATTTATATTTAATATTTCTTTTCAAGCAGGCATTGCAGTGCAAGATTTCTCTGCTTGTGGCTGTTTCTCGCAGTTCTGCTCAGCAGCCAGACCTGGGTGGGTTTTTAAAGCTGTGGAAAATTCATATAATGCTTTATACTAAGTGCCTTGTACATAACAAAAAATGGATTTTTAATTTTTTTTTTTACCTGGAAGAGCTTAAGAGTTTAAAACTTGCCCAACAAACATGCCTCCAGACGTTGCTTGATCCATGATACCCGTGAAACCACCCCGTCTTTCCACTCTAAGTGTGTTTGTGGGTATATATTACCCATGCAAATGGGTCACTAACAGCAGCATTAAGGTAAATAATATTCTCTGGGTGCCGTGGCTCAGGGGACCTCGCTCCGACGGGAGGAGAGGCTCCTGCAGCAGGCTGAGCTCACGTTGTAATTAATTCATCAGCAAAACTCGCTGGAATTAGAGCTCTGTTCTGAGAGAGGCTTCTAATTGAGAGTAAATGGCTCATTAGCGTTGAACAGATCAACCTGAGAACATCAGTAAACACAAACAAAATCATTAATGACTTTCAGGTAGTGTAATGTGCTATTCCGGCTGCTGCAGTTGCTCCTTGTGAAGACGGAGGTGGGACCGGCCCAGGCGTGGGTTGGAACAGCCAGATTTTGGGGACTCCAGGTGTGCTCCTAAAAGGCTGACATCCCGGGGGCTTGGGGAAGGAGCTGGGCTGATGCACGTGGACCGCTTCCCCCCGTTAGACTCAAACTAGGTAAATGGAAATAATAGGCACGTGGGTTTTGGAAAAAAATGTATAAAAATGAGCAGCAGTGGCTGCTACCCAGAAAGTTATAAAAAAATACAAATGTGAGAGAGTTTGCTGGTGATGGTGAAGGAAGGGGTGGGAGACTGAGGTGGTGAACCCAGCACAGCGGGATGAAGCAGACCTTTGGGCTGCACCAGTGCTACCTGAAACGATGCTCACGCTTGTGTTCAGTGCTGGATTCTGTCCATGAAGGGCGCATATRCATCACGGTTTATATGAGGGGCTGCAACAGAAAAGCAGCAGCAACCCAGCAGCAAAAGACCCCGTCTGTCTGTTTGGTCTCAGGAACATCGCATCTTTCAGAGAGAGAAGGGTAATAGCTTGAAAATACACAAAATGGTTTTTCATACCTCAGTGCACAGAGAAGTGAGCAATAGACAAAAAAAAAAAAAAAAAGAAGAAAAAAAAAGGACTATTCATTTTTTTGCAAATGGAAAGGAGAAGAAATATGCTTTCAAGAGTATCTGGTCACATCGGTGCATGGCTCCTGCCAGAAGCCAAGGTTTTTGAGGTGTAGCTGGACTTGTCTTAGAAAGTGATTAAAGTTRGCAACTGTGCTTTGCACTTGTGCAAATTTAACTGTTTTTTTTGAACGTATACAGGACGCCTGACATTGCAGATGAAAGTCCTTYAGGGGGAGAGAGAGAAAAAGAGCTGCAGATCCTAGCAACGGGYGCTGGCAGCCGGGAAAGGGCATCCTCGAGTCCCTTCCAAGAGAAGGAGTCACCTTTGCTAACTTTGAGTGGAAAAAGGAAGTTTTTTCCCGGGGGGCTGCCCTGCGGCCGCGGCCCCTGTGCCCTGCCCGCCGCGGTGTGGGTCAGCAGAAAAGACTCAACCCTGGGGAGTGCTGACAGCCACACTCCAGCTTGGCTATAAAAGAACGCTTTCTTCCCCAGCCGAGCAGCAGCTAAACCTCTGCTTCAGCTTTTCTGCTAAACCAGTCTGCAGTTTGGGCTCGGCTCTTTATCTTCTCTGACGTTGCACTTGCAGAGCCGGGTTTTCCCTTTCCAGGCTGCGGGCAGGAGCTGTGCTGGCAGCGCGTGTGCCTACAGCCCGTCGTGGCGGTGCCTGGCTTTCGGGCGGTGAAGTTGGCCTTGCTTTTATTATTATCATTTTTGCTTTGCAAGAAGCCAAATAGTGAGGAGGAAGCTGTGGTCCTGCCGTGATGTGCAACCCCAGCGTTGCAGGCCCGGAGGCACCCGCGGCAGGGAGGGCGAGTGCCCGCACCCCAGGCAGTCCTGGCCGCTCTGCCCGCGGTGCTKACTGTCCGCTAGCAGCTGCAAATCGCAAATTTGGATTTGCGGTTCGAATGGAACTGCAAATTGAGATTTGCGATTCACATATTGGTTCAAGTTGTCCCCGTGCAAGCATCCGGATTATAGAATCATAGAATCATTTGGGTTGGAAAAGACCTTTAAGATCGAGTCCAATGGTAAGATCATTATTACAAAGTTGAGTATGTTAACGTTGTTACTTAAAACTATGGAAACTTTGAACAATGGCATTTTTACTGAGTACTTTTCATATATGAGAAGCTGGGATGTGGGGTTTGTGGAGGAAGACTGCAGGTGACCATGCCTTCATAAGAAAATGTGTGCAAGGCTGTGCATACAGAAGCTTGTAAACTCTTTATTTTATTTTTTCTCCATTTAATGTATTCCCCACCAAATGAAGTTGTCACTCCTCTGCGCTCTCTGCCGCACGGTGCTGCTTCATCCCCATGAGGAATACCGGGGTCGGGGTGGGTGCCTGGGGTCGGGCTGCGAGCCGCGCTGCCTGGCCGGGGGCAGGCGCCGAGCGCGGTGTCCCACGAGGTGGGACCTTGTCCCCTGCCGTAGAGGTGGGTCCTCTGATGGGTGGGAGCATGAAAAGCAGCAGCATGGGTGCCGTAGCGGCCGGCACGCTGCGGGTCGGCGGCGAAGCCTCGGGGCTGGACTGAGGCGGCGGAGGGGAAACCCGGAGGGGAACGCAACTTTCTCGCTTTCCTTCTTTCGTATTCGGTATTATACGTTCTACGTGTTAACACAAGTGCTGGCGCGAGGGTGCGGGGCCCTACTTGGACATGGAAGTAGCACGTTTGTAATTTGGCACAAAGAGTTGTGTCCATTGGTGGGTTAAAAAGCTGTATTTCTCAAAAGAAAAGTCTACAGCACCTTTAAATGACTCTTCTATAGCAAAGAATGATAATACACACAGTCCTGACAGCGTTTCTGCATGCAATGGTATCACGAAAGGGAGAAATTGGGGTGGGGGGTGAAGGAGGAGTGTTCTTCCATAGGGTGCTCCATGCTGGTGGTGTTTTTTCAGAGTACTTGTTGGCCAGCTGAGTACTTTCCGGCAGCCTCTCTTCCTCCTCCAACTCTCTTGCCCATCCYCCTCCATCTCTTGCCCTCCTCCTCCATCTCTTGCCCTCCTCCTCCATCTCTTGCCCTCCTCTTCCATCTCTCTTGCCCATCCACCTCTGCCTCTTGCCCTCCTCCTCCATCTCTCCACCTCGCCGTTGCCCGTAGACGTATCTCCGGCAGCCGTGGGCAAAGCCAACGCGGCGGCTTCCCTTGGCGGCATGGCAGGTGCCCAGCCCCGCGGGTTCGACCAGTTCCACCAGCATATTTTGGGAAGTAATTAGCAAATCTTTSAATTGGGAAAACTGTTTAGCTCTGAAGTGCTTGCTAGGTTTTATGTGCTCATCAAAGGCTTCCTCAATACTTYCTTGGATTTTTATTTTTCACGTTTACCCTAAAACTGAACAAGTGATGGAAACTGGTGAACACTGCTCTTGAATTTGAAGAGGCCTGTCGTGGTGATTGCCATCCAAACGTCTCAACACTTCATGTTAACTCCTTTGGCCTCATCCTGCAGGAAGGTGCGGAGGCACCTCCGCAGCCCAACAGGTCTTTTCCCAGAACAAAAGCAGTACGCTGACATTTAGGATTGGAAGTGAAAAAGAATACCATACAAAATTCACAAGGAAATGTCAAAAATACCGACTCGCTTTTGAAATTTTCAGAAAAAAAAGTCATGATTTTCCCAAAAATGTCAAAAAGGGCCCAGACTTCCAGGATTTTAAACTAGCCCGGTGAGAGTTAATATCAGTGCGATTCGAATGTACGGGAAAGGGTTTGCATATAAAATTAGAARCTCCTCATAGGCATATGGTTATTTGTACAGTACAGCTTTGAGTTGTGGCTTATTTACTCTCCTGGGGTGCAAATGGAAATAAGTACGCTGCATGACATCACATTGCAATATATATAGTCACTAATTAACCTTCACTGACTGCTGTAATAGTCTCACTCCTGTGCACGCCGCAGGAAATTATTTTCTGCTATGTTATCTTCTTGATGCTTTGTATATAAACCGTAGTGGAAGATGGGGCCGTATGAAGCAAACAGCATTCGATAACTCTGAGCCTTATCTGCCTTTCCTGCCTTTGCACCAGGAAATGTTGGTCCCATTTTATTTTGGGATTTTTATTTTTATTTTCATATGGGAGAGGTTTGGTGACGCTGCAAATGAAGGAACAGCTTTGAAATGTTGTGCACCTGGTGATATGAATGCACCTGTATAATCTGTAGAGATCAGTCAAATATATTAGCAWGAGGAAAAAAAAACAACACAAAATTACTGAATGCATGAAGACGCTTTTTTAGAAGTTTGTCCAGAGGGAAGCCTAAGTTTAGCAGAGTAAGAGCTYGGTAGGTTGGGGAGGTAATGGGAGGATGCTCTGCTCACTGCATAGGAAGGGGAGACCTTAGATTTGGACGGGCTGATTTTCACATCTCAAATTTGTGGAAAGACCCAATATTTTTTGGTTACAAGTGGTAAGGCTTCTTTACATCTTCTTTACATGTACCATTGAGACGTTGACCCAGTACATTAATTCAACGAGAAGAAAGCAGCTGCCAGGTGGTCCCTGTATCTCTTCAGGTCCTTCACCCCAACACCAGTGGCTTCTCCAGGAGGACGGAGAAGTTGACAGCTCTCTTCCAAGGCAACACTCACCTTTCCAGTGGGTGGCACAAGGCCTGTGCACCCCCACGGTCCCACAAGAAGGCGTTATGGGTGGGTGTCCTGGTTTCGGCTGGGATAGAGTTAAATTTCTTCCTAGTGCTGTGTTTTGGATTTACTGTGAGAAGAATGTTGATAACACACTGATGTTTTAGTTGTTGCTAAGCAGGTTACTGGTCAAGGACTTTTCAGCTTCCCAGGCTCTGCCRGGTGCACAAGGAGCTGGGAGGGAGCACAGCCAGGACAGCTGACCCAGCTGGCCAATGGAGTATTCCATACCATGTGACATCATGTCAGTATATAAATAGGGGACGTGGTCCAGGAAGTAGGGATTGCAGCTCTGTTATCAGTCAGAGGGTGGTGAGCAAGTGCATTCTGCATCGCTCATTTTGTATATTCTACCATTATTATTATTATTATTATTATTATTATTATTATTATTATCCCTTCCTTTTCTGTTCTGTTGAACTGTCTTTATCTCAATCCACAAATTTTACTTTTTTTTTTTTCCCCAATTCTCTCCCCCATCCCACTGTGGGGGGAGTGAGCAAGCGGCCGTGTGGTGTTTGGCTGCCTGCCGGGATAAACCCCAACAGTGGTTCCTCCAGGGACCTCCACGCAGAGGGTGGGACGGCCGGCACAGGAGGGGACGGAGAAGGACAGACCAGGGCACCTCTGGGCAGGAATACCGAAGGCGAGCTGTCCCGTTAGCTTCTTTTTTGTCTTAAAGCTGCTCATGGGTCAAGAGCTCCAGACTGAGCCTGCCTCCAACCCACCCGGATAAAATACCTCAAACAAGAAATAACGCTCATCCTCTAGGACCAGTCGCAGATGGAAAGGGGATGCTCTTCACTGGCTCCGGCAGGGACCCGGGCCAGGACCGTTCCCAGCCGTGTCCTCCTGCTCACTCATTGGATTACCACTCCCACCACCGCGTCCTTAGGCAGAAGGGGTAGCGGGGTCCCTTCTTTTTACGGAGGAGCCCAGGGGTGAAGCGGCAGAGCACCTCTGCAYGGGTGCGGGGCGAGTGGTGACACCACCCGCCAGCTGGAGGGCTCAGCCCACCCTTGCCCACCCGAGCTCTTCTCCCGGGCTTTCACCTCAGGCTGCCGAAGCAGTGCCACAGGCATCAGAGACAAGAGAGCGTCCGTCTTTCTGTGCTCAGTCCATTTTAAAATTGTTTTTGTTATTAGGAAAGCGTGTTGCATGGCTTCATGCAGCCAGCATCTGTGTGATAGTAGCTCCAAAGCTCCGCACGCTTCCTTCTAAGGAGTAARGGGGAAGTGAACTAGTCCCATGGTTTTTCCAAGAAAAGCATCCTTTATCATCCATCTTCTCTGCCTTAAAGATACCAATCAGTCATCAGGCCAGGGCTTAGAGACTGTCCTGGGACAGGGACCAGCGTGGTGGTGTACTGCTGAGCGAGCCCCGTCTTCAAAGGCTGAAAACCCAAGGTGATGGGCAACCTATTTCACTGCTCGTTGTGGCCAGGGACCGCTCACATGGGAAGAACAAAACCCAGTTATGTCCCACCGGGTGCCTGGGGCTCAGTCATGGCTCTTAGGAAAAATAAAAGCAATTGCATTCCTGTTAATTAATGCTAAAAAACATCCTTAAAAATATTGCCGTTTCAGCTTTCTATTTTAGCRGCATTCCCAGCGGGTCAGGCTGAGCAGAGCCTGCGCAGCTGATAGCAAAGGCAAGCGGTGGTGTGCGCTGGGGTTTGGGACTCACCCCTAGGTAGAGGTTTTTGCACGGAAAGTACAAGTGAGAACATCGTTTTGCCTCCTCGCTAACGGCTGAGAGATGTAACGTCTGACTTAAACCAAAAAGTGAAATGTCCTGATCAAAGGGAGCGCAGCAGATTTGTTTAAGCTTGTTCCGAGCCTGTGGTGAAGCGTGTACAACACGCCAGGGAGGGAGAGAAACCCAGAATGAGTGTCCCTTGCCTCCCAAAATGTAAACAGRTGTTGGGTTAGATGGATACGCTCGTACATATTCCAGGAACTACCTGCAACACCATCAACAAATTACTGCATAAAGATGAGAAAATCCTGATTTTTAAGGTGTTCTCCTTTCTAAAGTTTGTGATTATTTTGAAGCCTCGGAAGCATTTCTGGACCTATCTAGATAGACGATTGTCATGAAAACCTGAAATTGCTGCCAGGAAGTGAAGCCTAATGAAGAACTGTGTCTTTGCAAGGATATACTGCCTGGTTTTCCACTCGTCTTCATGCAGCTGTGTTTATTTTCTGTGGGAGCTGCCGGGACTAAGAGCACTATTTAAAACTGTGTATTTTGGGTGGGCACCTGCCTGGGCGTTGGCTTCTCCGGGCGAAGTGCCCCGTTTGTGCCGGCCCTTGCCCGGACGCTCTTCTTGTGGATCGCTTCTGAAATGCTCTACAAACACTATTGCTCTCGCGGCTTTGCTGTAATTTGAGTGTAATTCTTGACACTACAGAACAGTACAGATAATTGATGCTGGTGCTTGGGCCCCTGTAGCAACCTGTGAGGCCACTCTCRTGGGGGGCATTCAGCGCTATGCTGAAGAGCGTTACTTGTTTTYTAAATACATGTATGGTGTGTATCTATAGATATATGGTGCAGCAAGATGYGTCTGGTTTCCTGAAGAGACTTTTACAGCCCAAAGCCCAGCCTGACAGTCATTTCCCCCAGCACTGACAAAATCGATGCATCTCTTCCCRAGGCAATTCTGTGTGCCTGACGTGTTTGCAAGAAATGTTTGTCAGCTAAAACTGAAGTCTGTGCGGCAAGTGCTAWGTTTAGTTCAAGGGATCTTGTGTTAAGAACTGTGCATTAATTTTAAGTACATGACAGAAGCTGTACCAGGCTGGGAGATGCTGGTGATGGAGCTGGGAACTACGAGCATTTCAAGGGCAAGACAGGTACTCTTGCAGAGGGTAGATGCAGGTGAAGGAGCTGTAGCTCGAGAAGCTGGTCTAAACACAATGTCAGAAGTTATCTGTGTAGCAGAAAGGAACAGAATATTCCCTCAGAACAGAAGGTAGTGGCTTAGGGTTGTTGGGGTTGCCAGCGTTAGGCAGTCCCCTTCTCCAGGCACGTGCCGTGGGTTCGCTGTAGGCAGCCCCTGTCCCAAAGCAGGAGGTCATTTGTCCCCCATCTCCCCTCTCTTTGGGGGCCGTCCCCTGATTTCCAGCAGCCAAGTACCTCCRTCAGCCCTGGATCCAGCCCTGAGATACCTTTGGGGTACGTAGGAGTACTAGGGCAGTCAGCGATCACCATAATTTTTAAATACCGGTACCCCAAGAGAGGAGGGTAAATGAGGTTTTCCCTCTTTTGCGGGAGGCTCACGGTCTGTATGGGGTGTCTCGTGTTGAATTTTCTGTTGAAGCGGCCACGGGCCAGCTGGGGCTGCGGGTCGGGAGCAGAAGTCACACCGGTACAGGAGCAGGTTTGTTAGAAGCAGTTCTGGGGATGAGTTGATTGCCTCAAAATGTTTAGCGTTGCGAAGATATTCAACAAATTAATACATATGTTAGACCARCAACACTAAATAAGGAAAGTTTATTTCCAAACACAGCTCCGTGTTGTATTTCATCCTTCTATTGATACAGTTCATACCAAATGGCACATTATTTTCAGCTCAGAAATTGCCTGCCAGGTTTATGGTATATTTAAATAAGTCTCCCAGGCATCYCCTGAGAGCCTTTTCCCGTACCGTGGATGCAGGCAGGGGAGCTGGGAAGGAGGAGCCGGTGCTGCAGCCGGTCGCACCGCGCCGCTGCCGGCTCCCTCCGCTCTGGGCGGGCAGCAGCGAGGAGATGCTGGTGTGACGCGGGGCCCGAGAACGCACCGACTATGCGGCCGTATGGTATAGCACCAGCAAACCGTACTTCTCAATATGAAGAGAAATCGTTTTTCCATCCCAGGAAGGCAGTCTCTAACGTGAAATACTTCTTCAGKTTTTTTTTTTAGGCCTGCCAAAGCCCTGAAGATTAAAGTGCTCTATTTTGGTGCTCAGCGGCATATGGCTGGGTGGGTGTTTGGAGAAGCATAGGGCTGCTGAAGAAATCGTGTATTCAAAGGGAAGGGTTGGGGTTTGGGTTTGTGTTTCTTGCCTCATAATTAAAATGTTCTCATTCAAAGAGGATAATTTATTTTAAATGTCTTTTTTTTTTTTTCCCCCTTTTCAGACTGACTGATTGGCAGACTTCTCTCATGTTTCACTCTAGCCGTATGTTCCAGAGGCATCCTCTGACCCCAAACGATTTTCTCCTGATTTAACAAAACAATCCTTTCTTCCCATGTCTCTTCCCCAGCATCCCCAATGGGCAGTTACAYTGTCCTACAAATAAAAACACTGCATTTTTGGCTGCACTTTGGAGCCAAGGCTCCATTAATTGCAGAACCCAGCTTTGTAATCCTTGCTGAAGAACTCTAGTTGCAATTTGAAGGGAAATCCAGCACAGAGGCAGCTGCCCCTGGCTTTTCTTTGAGCCGTCAGGGAGAGGAGGCGATTCAGGCAGCTTGGAGGTAATAATAATAAGGGAAATAATAATAAAGGAAATAATTCTGATACTAAACAAGGGAAGAAAGTTGTTCTGTTATTAATTAAGGATAACTGAGAACTTCTTGCTTTTAAAATTAAAGCTTGCTGTTGATGGAGCAGGTGTGAAATCACAAAAGAAGAGCGGTGGTTTCATCCCTGTCCTCTGGCGTGGCCGTGGCCGCTGCCGCAGCAGCCGGTGCTTGCCGCGAGGCTTCTCCAGCCGCCGCCGGGGCGGTGGGTCCCGGTGCCGGGGCGGTGGGTCCCAGTGCCGGGGCGGTGGGTTCCGATGCCAGGGCGGTGGGTCCCGGTGCCGGGGCGGTGGGTTCCGGTACCGGGGCGGTGGGTCCCGGTGCCGGGGCGGTGGGTCCCAGTGCCGGGGCGGTGGCTCTCGGTGCCGGGGCGGTGGGTCCCGGTGCCGGGGCGGTGGGTCTCGGTGCCGGCGCGGAGGAGCGGGTTGAGGTTTCACAGCCATTCGCCTCTGCAGCAAACCCCGTTTAATTAAGCCCGGCGGAGGCTGGTGCCCTGAGCCGGGGGACGAGGGGGCTTCGCCACGTGGGACCCGGCACATGGTGCCGCCGCCGCGGGAGCTGGGGTCSGGGGGAGGTCCCGGGGAGCACTGCCTTCCCTTGCAGCCGAGGAAAATGGTCATCACGGTGGGGAAGTTCCAGCATCGCATTACGTTGCAATGTGCCTTTTAGGGTAAGTGTTCATTTTTATTTTTAGAAATTATTTCTCCCATGATAGGAGTTATGCATTGACTAATGTTAAACAAAACGCTTTTACTTTACAACAATTTGGGGAGCCCAGTGCTGGAAAGAGTTACTGGATTACAGAGGATGTCCCCTTGCCCGTTGCAGCGTGTCCACAGCCATGCCGGATTTCAGTCGTTTGTGCGGCATGCGGTGCCCGGGCTGGGGCCGAGGAGGGGGCCGAGGACACCCCGACCTTCCCGGCACTGCCACCGTCCACCCGGCTCCCCGGAGTGGGAGGGCTCCAGTGCGCTTTGCTGCCGGTGGTGAACCTCTCTGTCCGCTCCAAGGTTTGGAAAATATCATCAGCTATTAGCGTGAGGAAAGTTATCATAGGACCGCGTTATCAGTAAAAATTACGGAATACTGGAGGCGAGCTCTGGAGAGCATCTGCTGCACTTCGTCAGGGCACGGATGGGCAACTCTATTTTATGTCAGAGTACCACTTTATAAGTGTTGCCAGCTCTGTGGATGAGCATCCCGTAAATATCCCCATCCAGTGAAAACGGGTGCATTGCCTCTCCCCGTTACCGTCCCCCTTTCCTCCCTCTATCCCTTTCCTCCTGCCCGTGCCCGGCGCCGGCAGCGCTGTCAAGGCGTCCTAGCAGAGAGCTGCATGGAGCRGGGAATTAAATACTTCCATTTTGGTGCGGCTGCTGCTTATTCAATAACATCCCGGTAGGAGGGAAATGATGCAAAAATGGGAATGTGGCAGATGGCTCCGCAAAAACAATATGCTCAAAGAAAGGAGCTGAAGGGGCTGAAATCAGCCCTGACGCACTCCTGCACGTAGGTAGAAGGGAACGGATCAGAGTCTTTCAGAATAATATGGGGGTTTTGGTTAAAAAAAAGAGAGAGAATAAAAATACCAGGCCAGTTTCTCAGATAGTAGAAATTTCTGTCGCTGTATGAAATGTGCGTTAGACAGTTCTGTTCAGGTAACTGCGCTTGTGGCTATGCTTTTGCAAAAGAATGGAAAATASTGCGGCAGACATCTGCGGGCTGAGCCCAGAAGGGCAGTGCTGAAGGCTGCCGTGCTTTTATTTTTTCCCCTTTTTTTTGGTAACTGGCTAATACGAAAGAGGGGAGGGTAGCTCACCTGACAGTAGCCTGTTGCGTTCCTTTACATGGGAACAGTATTCATATGTGCAGTGGTGCCTCGCTTTTACGCACTGGTTTTATGACATTTTCGAGACCTGCTATAATTTGTGCTAATGATGGGTGGCTGTGGTCCTGGTAAGCATCAAGATGAGCTGTCTGCAAGATGTCAGAAAACTATGTGTGTGTGAGTGATTAAAAATTGCCCTGAGAAGAAGACCGGCCGATAAGAAAAATACCTTGGCTGTCACCGCTATTTTTTAAGTGTCAAGATAGCTCCTGGGAGAACAGCACAGCCTGAATAAACCAGGAGGTATTTATAGTGCCAGAGCATAAACAACGCGTCTAAATTGAGTAGCAGAGCAGAAGCCTGGGTTCGCTATTCAGTGCGATGAGGAATTAAAATGTTTAGCATAAGACTGATGTCTGACTCTTGCATAAACGCGCGCATTGCGCTCCTCGGTTTGCTCTGCTCCCYTGGTTCCCTTTTGCATACACGCTTAACTCGTTTAATCTCTGACCTCCTTTTGTTGGGGCAGTTTCTAGATCTCAGTAATAAATGGCGATGAAGCAGTAAGTGTTCTAGAAAGGCCTGCTGCAGGTTGAAATTTCAAGAGAAACGATGCTCTCGCTTGAGGAGGTGGCCTCCTCACCCTGCCCCGTTGGATGTTGGACACCCTGAAGTACCTGTCACCCGCAGCCCGTCCCAGCTGTCTGTGTCCTGAGYGGGCGCCCGAGGACATCCGTGGACCTCCACTCCGGTGTCTTCTCCGCCGGTGCCGCAGGCTYGTGGGCAATGGCAGGCTCTCCACGGTTTTTTCCCACTTTTTCTTTCTGCTATGAAAAAGGGACGCGGCTCGCGTGGAGCTGATCCATCGGGCCGCTGCTTGGCTCTGTATCTCATCCCAGGACCTATTTGTGTCGTGCTCTAAGAAACCGGAGATAAGCTTAAGGAACAAAATGGGCAGCGTATCTGTTCGCTCATTACAGAAAAAACGAACTCAGATTATCCACAGTTACCAAAATCTGAACTATTTTCTTCTTCTCACCAGTGCCCTCATCCCCCTGTACTCCTCTCCTCTAGCTSCATGGCCCACCCACCTCCCTGGCTGTGAGGGTGACGGGCGATGTCCTTGCCTAGTCCTGGCAGGGGAGGCAGGGTGTGTTGTGCGYCTTTAAGACTCTTTTTGTCTCTGGCATTTCAGGATATGCCATAGTTTTTTTCCTCTTTAACGAAAGGGTTTTTTTTTTGTTGAAACATGGCTTTCAGAGTAATCAGAAGCATTAGCTGCGTAGATGGCAAGGTGGCTGCCCCTCGCCCTTCTACTAAAGAAAATCAGGCTGCAAAAGTACGGGTGCGTTAAAGCAGAYATTGGCGGCAGACAGCGGCAGAGGCTGGCAGCCACAGATTGACAGAAAGTTTTATTGCGCTTCAAACTGTCATCAGCTTAATAAAAAGATACCCCCTGAAATTATGATGGGAAAATGTTAATGCTAAAAATAGCTGTTCTTTCCAAATAGATGGGAAGTGTTAGAGTTTAGGCACCACGCTTTCTGTCTGCTTAGAACCCCTTCCGTCGGGCTGCGCATTTCGCAGCCGTGCCTAGTACAGCTTGTCATTTTAACTGACATTAGTGGCAGTGAATGTTGAGAGGAAAAGCTGGAGAGCATCCTTCACTCCGACTTTTGGTCCTGACCTCCCATTTCAGGCTGCCTTTTTCTGGCTTATCGCAGAACTCAGACATCTGTTGGCATTTCAGATACAGGGCGGCGCAGGGGCCAGATGTTAACATCTGGGTATCACGCTCTTACTTAGCTAAATGTGCTAAAACCTGCTTCTCTTTCCCCTATTTTCTCTACGCTCCTGCATGTGGGAATCATGCAACTCCTTTTTTTTCTACAGCTGTAATCTTCCCTTAGTCCTGCAAGAGTGCAGGGTGAGTGTGGTATATTTTTATATCAAGTCCCACATCAAGTTTGACTCTTGCCTTCATGGGCCTTTGATTGCAGTTGTAAATTAGCTTAATTCTTAGTAATTAATTTAACATTGCTGGCTGATTAATTTTTAACACATATTTTTGAGGCTTTACAGATAAACTGCATGTTTAAGGGAGGTAAATCCCCTCCCCAAATGCAAAGTAAAGCGCGTGAAGGGAAGAGTCACTCGCAGCCTCTTGGAGCCGGCTTAGGTCCAGGCATTTTGGCATGCAGGGCTCTAGCTCTTAAAAAGAAAAAAGAAAAAAATCTGACAAAATATTAGCATACATTTCTTGTATTTGTGCATTTTTGCCAGTAGCTTTTGCTGGAGGATTTCTCTTTGCTCTTGGTGGGTGGGATGCCAAGATGCCCCTTTTTGGTGCCGTTGGGACGATGCGCTGTTGAGTCGTCGTAGTGCCAAAATAATGATCTCTTTCCCCGACTGGTTAAGATTAACTTTTCCATGTTTCCACGTTAAGAAGGACACGTCCTGCTGTCCCTGCGCCCAGCCCTTGGCCAGCAAATTGCAGCCCAGAAACACAAAAAGATTTAAGGGGAAATTTCTGGCATTACCTTGGAGAGAGAAAAGAGCCATATAACCTTTGTATGCCTAAATTGCTTCTGGAGACTTTCACGGCTTCAGACTTATTAGTGATCTATGATTTGTCAACTATCAGCCAACTTTTGTAATAAAATGTAAGCGGGCCATATAAATGACAGCACGCCTGCGATTTTTTTCAAGGCAGTATATTGCAAGTTCTAGAAATTGCCTGAATACAGCCAGCTCCATCTGGGTACTTTAGAAATTTAGAAATAATTTGTGGGTTATTATAGAACAGAATTAGTCAAAGCACTTATTTACAGATTTTTTTTTGTCCTCCATCTGCCCCCTTATTAATTCGGGGAGGCAGCTCTGGGCTGTGCTGACAGCGAGTCACAGCGGTAGGATGCTTTGTATTGTCGCCGTTCTCTGGCCGCTTCAGGAGGGACCGTCCGCCTGGGTACTTTAGGACGCGTCTAACCTGCCTAAAGCCAGCACTAACCACAGCGGTGACTGTAATTGAGTTCAGGCTTACTGAGCCAGCCTGGGGACCGAAGGCAGGTGTGCTGGTGACAAAGGACAGGTTGTCCACGTCCAGCTCTGTCACATACCCGCAGCGATGGGGACATCATGGCCAACACACGTGGGACAGGGCTTTGGGCGATGCAAGGTGATGCTGGATTTTTGGTGGGTTTGGTGGCAACAACCGTTGTCCTTTGGGATGCCTTCGCCTTCCTGGGGAGCTGGCCTTATCCTGTAGCAAAGCTAGAAGCTATCAGGATCGTTAACTGAATTGTTAGGATTTCAGATGCCGGGGAATTCTGACCCCGGCATCATCCCAACGGGTTCAAACCTCCTCTGTGTTTGGTGCATGTTTATTGAGCGAGCACGCTGGGAGCTCCGCTCCCGGTCAGCTGCATTTCCACAACCCTGTTTCTCGCTGGTGTTTCCTGGAAATGGAATATTCAGTCTAAACCTGCCATAGCCAGAGACAGAGAAAAATAAAAGCTTAAATAGCCTGCTGCTTGGCTGAGGGTGGCATAATTGCATCCACTTTTTCAGCTCGGCTAGGGCTCTAAAACCAAGATTTCTACCTCATTAGAAATAACAACTTGTAATTAATAAGTTATGATTTGACAGATAGATGCATTTTTCTCCAGTGATAGCACTTGCTTCCGATAGAGTGAATGCTGAAAGGAGAAGGCATGATTATTTAAAAAAAAATAAAAGATATTTTCATTTCAAACCGGAGGAGAGAAATATATTGATAATACATCAGTTTAACCCGTGCTCGTCCTCCAGAGCTGCTCTGCTGTACATTATTTAAGGAAGTTAATGGAAAATTTTCCTAAATATGCATGGCTGGGATTTTCCCGTGTTACGGACTGTGGCGTTATGTGCCAGACTCTACAGAGGGATGCCACATCACTACGGGTGGGTGTAAATGACTGAATTTAATCGGTAGCAAAATTTCTAATAATGTCTCATACTAAAGCTCTCTCTAACGCCATTTCAGCCTCTGCCCTTGAGGAGATGAATCCCAAAACTTTGCCTTTGCCTTCCTTTAAGCTCATTATTCATAATACTTTGAAAACAGAGTCAGCTCCTGGTTTCTGCAGAAGGAATATGATTCCTGGAAGCGGCGAGAGATGATCTGGGTAGGGGTGGTCCCAAATACGCAGGAGGGAGGTTTGTGAAAGTACGGGCTGTTCAGACAAAATAGCATTGCTTGCCCCCTTAGCAGCAGTGCKTCTGGATGAAAATCTCTTCCCTTGGACATAGCGAACAATGCTTTTGCAGCCTCTGCTTTTGAAATAATAGAGAGGTTTTTTACTGGACATTTGGTTTGGGTTTCATGCTGGAATATACGCATAAGTGCACCTCTTTTTCGGGTGCATTGTTGCGATTTGTATGCAGGCAGAGCTTTGGTAACGTGCATTGCAATCACCGGCCGTTAACAGCTCTGGAGAGCACTTTGTGATGGAAGCGTGTGTTAGGAGTGATGAACAAAATGCATTGAAACCTTTTACTTTGACAAATGGATGGCTTTTTAATTATACGCACTGCATACAGCGTGTTTGCTTCCAAACGAGAGTTTAAAATTTATACTGCAAATGAATATTAATAATATAGACAACTTGGTAAAATTTTAACAGGCCATTAACATGACGAAGGCATCGAAGGATCTGCTGGCTGCGTACCCTGCTGATGACTAACTTCTTAGAGGAAAAAAAAAGCACAAAAACCCGAAAAGCCTTTCATACCAACAGGAGAGGAAAACTTCCTAGCCTGACGTTAATGGCCTGATCTGTTGGAGGCTGTTGGGCATGAGCCCACGTCCACCGCAGGGTGCGATCCCCTGGGAGATGTCCATCAGCATCCTGCGCCTTGGCCTGGCCCGGCACGGCTGCCGGCCTCCTGCTGCTTCACGCATCTTGTTTTTTAAAGGCCAGAAAGAAACTACATCTGCATTAAAATAAAGGGCCGATATTTATCTGAGCATAAATTAATGGAAGATAATGCTGAGGTAGTTATCAAGAAGGGTTGTCAGTGACGGGTTGCACCCAGGTGCTTTTTCTACAGGAAAATGTGGAAATACTTGCTGATTTTTGGTTTGGTGATTTTGGATGCCCTGAGCAAGACGAGGTGCTGCCGGCGCGGGACGTACGTGCTGTTACCGTGCTGGCCGGCAGCCCCGAGGACCGTGCCTCTCCCAAGCGCCGGCTTTAATTCTCCCACAGGAGCGAGCAGGGGCCGTGCGTTAGGACACTTGCAAAGAGGTGCCGCTGCTTCTGCGCGAGGACGTGGATAATGGCTCCGGTCATCAAGTGCCTTCTGCAACTCCGTTGTTACTGCTGTAATAACACGAGGGGGGTGGTTGCAGCCGGGGCTGTTGGGAGCTGGCTGCGCGGAGCGTGTCGTAGCAGAAAGGCATTGCAAAGCTCATAGCTGGGAGTCTGAGGCTTTGCTGAGGAAACGGAAAGGGAAGGAAGAGCCGGGAAACGCAGCGGAGCTGGAAGGAAACCCGAGAATTGATTTCTTGTCCAAGGGCTTATCAGAGCACGTTAGCACCTCTTAGCATCGTCTGCTTAGCGTGACAGGTATTCCCTATAATGACGAGCCTATTAGTCGCTGCTGTTCATCCTGAGAGGCTATTAAATAATTTGCACCCTTGGGTTTGTTAGTGAGTAAGATAAATTGATTTTAAAGAAAAATTATGTACCTGCAAATGTTTATCTCTCAGGTGAGCTTACAGAGGGTTACATCARTGCAACAAAATGTGAAGCTGATCTTCCTGAGATTCAGCTAATACATTTTTCGATAATAAGGAGGTATAAAATTCCTCCTTTGAAAGCCTGCGGGCAGCAGCAGGTTTGGTAGACGGCAGGGTGAGAGACTGGGGCTTTGAAATAGCACGGCGGCTGGCGGGGAGGGGAGAGCCAAACCCCGCAGGCGGCGGGTCCCGTGCCCCGGCATTGCCCCGGGCTGCAGCATCGGCCATGGGATCTCTTGCGGATGCGGATGGGGGTGCGGATGCAGGTGCCGGCCGCTCCTGTGCTCTGGTCCCCTTCCCCGAGCCCTGGCAGTGTTGCTGACCCACGCGTCCCCCCCACACCCCTTGCTACACCCCCATGGCATTTTGATAGCRCACCGTTTATAATAAAGCCTAATTCTGTTTTTTTAGTGTTGCCAACGCAAAGAAAAAGCCGTGCAAGCCCTTGCAGAGGAGCGTTGCTGCGGCCGGGGTGTTCACCGCCCCGGCAGCGTTCCCACGGGACCGCGGGATCACGCCGGAGGTGCGGCTCCAACCCCCTCAGCAAAGCCTGCGGCGCAGCGAGGTCAACAATTATCGACTTTTCTGTACGGAGAGCTTTGCATTTTAAGCGATTTGTTATCAAAAGCGTAGGTCACCGGAGTTAACCAGCCATCTGCTTCGCAGGCACCGTGGACCCAATTCCAAGCGCGGCTCCCGCCGTTTGCATGCATTATTAGACGCCTTCGTTCGCTAATGAGGTCTCCCTCGGAAGTCAGGTCTGAAGAAGCAGAGGGGGAAAGGTCTGGGCTTTCGCGGCAAAGGTGCGGCTGATGGACAGCTGCAGAGTAAAGGACGCAGATGGAAGAAGTACTCACTCTAATTACCGTTTTTCTAAAAATCGCAGGTTTTTTTCTAAACGCGTTAGGTGTGTGATTGCTTCCGCTTCACTTGGTAAACAGAGCTGAAACACACGGTGACCGGGTGAAAATGCATCGTCAAGTATAGGGTGCTGTCCTGCCTGAGGCTGTGGGAAGGGGGTAGGGCTGCTGGGCCGCAGGGTACGCTCCTGCAGGCGGGTGGGCTCGGGTGAGCTGCCTGCGCGGGCGGTGGAGCGGCGTTCGGTGCRAAACAACCCCTGGGTTCCTATTTTTCTCCTAAGAGATAAAACAGAAAACTGAGTTTTACGTCTTGGGATAAACTCAGTCTTATTAGCAGTAGAAATCGCTATGCAAAACTAAACCTTTGATTCCATTAGCAGTAACACCAAGTGTAATAAAATTTTATTTTTCTGGCTGGATATCACCAGGCACATATCCATCCCCCGCTCCCCCTCGCTACAGCCCCGCTATCGTTTTTCTTGTGCCTTCCAAAGTTTCCTTTAATTTTCTCCTGACTTAAAGGCATTCTTGCCAGCTAAGCAGAGGATTTGTTTGCAGAGGTAGATTTAGCTTCCTGAAAACCAGACGTCCTATTTCCAGTTTGCTATACTAGGATAAAATGGCAGGGTAATTCTATTTACAGATTGCTACAGGTACCATGTAAAAAAATAAAAAAAAAGAAGCAGCAGGATTTCTTCTAGAAGCCTCCAGCGATCCACGGTCATCATTTCCCTCTGATTTCTGAGGTCAGATGGGTCAGCGGGATGGCCAAGTCTGGGTGCTCGGGAGGAGGACTCTTCTCCACGGTGGGAGGCGGTGGAGGAAGAGGAAGGGCAGCGTTGTGCCTCTTAGTCATATTTCTTCCTCCCTGCTAATTTTTTGAAGCTTGGATCTCAGCCTGGCAGCGATGGATCTGTGAGCAGATTGCTGGTGACGCCCTTAAAGAGGAATAAATGTATTTCATAGGACATACCTGCTGCTCGCTGGTGGGCTGGAATGCACTAACACGGGCTTGGTTTGTGCATACGATGCATAAAGCGTAGGGTCTGGTTTTGTATGCATTGGTCAATATGATGAAAATGTGGAATAACTTAGTAATCCTTCAAGATCCTGACAAGTCCAACGTYACAATTAGCAGCTCTTTATTTAATGCTAATTTAATACCGGGGTTATCAGTTAGCCCTGTATTTCCCTTTGTCAGCAGCACCTTCCAAAGTGCCCATGGTAGTAGATGTGAATTACTCAGTTACACTCCTTCCCCTATGGTTGGCTCCTTTGACCTTGAGGRTGACAGTTTAATAGCTACTGTATGTAAATGGTACTGTATGTAAATGCCTTTTCTTTCATACATTTAAAAACACAAAATATGTTTCATCGRAATGTTCAAAAACCCCCAAGATTTATGTGCATCCCCAGTTGTCCATAACTGGTGAAAGTTTCTCTCCGTTGCTCGTTGCAGGGATGACGTGCCAAGCCAGGACATCCTATACCGAAGACGAGGTGCTCTGGGGTCATCGTTTCTTCCCCGTTATCTCCTTGGAAGAGGGGTTCTTTAAAGTCGATTACTCCCAGTTCCACGCGACCTTTGAGGTCCCCACCCCACCGTACAGCGTGAAGGAGCAGGAGGAGATGTTGCTCATGTCCTCTCCCTTGATAGCGCCCGCTGTGAGCAACAGCAAGGAAAGGAATAACTCGGTGGAGTGCCTGGATGGTCTCGACGAAGTTGGCACAAAACTACCTTCAAAACTGCAGAAAATGACTGGGAGGGATGACTTCCCCAAAAAACTCCTCAGGATGAGTTCCACCACCTCTGAGAAGGCCTACAGCATGGGGGATTTACCCATGAAGCTCCAGCGGATCAGCTCGGTGCCCGGGAATTCGGAGGAGAAACTGGTGTCTAAAACCACAAAGATGATGTCGGATCCCATCAGCCAGTCGGTGGCCGACCTGCCGCCCAAGCTGCAGAAGCTGTCAGGCGGCGGCAGGATGGAAGGCAACCTGCCACCCAAACTGCGAAAAATGAATTCGGATCGGTTTACATAACCCGACGGGACTCGTAGCTAGCGTTTGGAGCTTGAACTGCTACTGGCAAGGGCAGGGCGGGCCGGAGAGCGGGCCCTCCACCAGCCGTACCTCTGCTGAACTCCGTGGTCCCCGGCGCGCCGGGAGGCTGGAGCATCCCCTCGGCAGCGGTGGCTGCCCTGTAARTACGAACGACGGGACGATCGGCGAGCCGATGTTCGTCGGCATGTTGTATCACAGCACGCATGCAATAATAGTGTGCAATTTTTGCATATAGTTTTATGGCATGACTCCTACTATATTTATACTGTATATTCTGAAAAATATGGAAAGGGGCGTTCCTTCCCCCTGTATTTCTTAAGAGTAAGTAGTAGGTAAAACATGCGAGTGGGTGACCTTCAGGGTAAGTTATAATTTGATTTGAAAATGTTTTGGGTTTTTTTTCTGATGTGGATCGTGATGTTTTGTTCAACAAAGTAGTTATGGTGCATGTCTCTTTTCTTAAAAGAAGGTGTATTAGTTAATTCCTAACACCAAATCTGCTAGCCTTAAATGAACTGCTGGTTTCTATTTTGCTTTAACATTTTCTTGGGGTTTCTTTTCCTGCATCTAGGCTACCGGAAAAAACTTTAAATGTATTTCATAAGGCATTGTTTAGAGAAGAAAGTTGTATTAATAAGCCTAGGCAAAACAATAAATAAATGAATGAAATTCACACTTTAGGTACGATTAGTAAAAATTTTTTTAAATCTTCGTGGTTTATAATACACGTGCAAGAAAACCATTTTAAATAAGCAGGACGTGCTTGATTTCTCATGTTGATAGAATAGCTAAACATGAAAACAGCTGAATGTCTCCATGAAGCCAAGCAGGCATTTATTCTGGAGGAACTGCACCCCGGAGGCAGAGTCACAATTCCCCCTAATTCCGCAGTGCCCAGGTTTCGCTCCCTCCTGCTTTGGTGGCCCGTTGGGCCGGTAGCGATGTAGGTGATGGTTGCGTGAGCCGCGGTGCAGAGTCACGGCGAGTCCCAAGCCCGGGTGGGCACACGGCTCCCGTGCTGCCGGTGGCATCGCTCCTTACTGCTTTCTCTATGGTGAAAAATAACGTTTAAACATGTTCTTAACTGAAGTTGACCCTGTGGGTTTCAAAATGAGTAATACTTTGTATGAATGTTTGGTTTGATATCCTTCTGTGCTTGTGTTTGGGTTTCCTTTTCCATCTTGTTTTGCTCCGGCGGGGTCAAGCCGGGGGGCTGGGTGTTGTGCGGGTGCCCCCGTCATCGTGGCTTGCGGTGCTGGAGCACCCCGCACCGCCCCGGACCCTCCCCAAAATGCTGGAGGTTGGCCGTTGCGGTGCCCGGGGACACCCGTGGTCTGTGGTCTGTGTTTGGGGGCCAGGTCGCAATGGCTTCCCGGGGGSTCCTTCTAGGAGGAGGAGGTCTGGGCGAGATGGAGCGATGGTGCGGGCGTCAGAGAGTCAGGTACGAAAGCCACCGSCAACAGTGACCAGGGAAAGGGCTCCGCGTGACGTCGTCCGTATGTAAAACCCTTGAGACGGCAGCCGGGTGGCCCCAGAGACGGACAGGCGCGGGTCAGGAGGTGCGTGCATAGCTGCAGTCACGGACGGGCACTTCTGGACCATCCTGCACCAATGCTGATGCTTGCTACGTAATTAATAACAACAGATCTGGTGATCTTTGAGGAAGAAAATTGTTTTTGTTATAAATGTTGGCATGCAATAAGAACTCAGAAACTCAGCGCTGCCGGAGGGTTGGCTGAGACACCCCTGGGGCTCAGTGCTTTCTCTGGAAGTTGCAGTGTATGACCCATCAGTTGTACACCCAAGGACTTTATACTAACTTCCAAAGTTTCTTTTCATCGTTTATCACGATTTTTGAGTGGCACTGCATGCTTTTTACACCTTTGGCTATACTTCAATTCTCTGCATGTTGTTGTCGAAGGGGAGGGCGTGCGTTGCTCCCTGCGGGCTGATCCTGCGCTCGCACGCGCGCTGAGCGGATTGCTGGTGCGGCAAGGTARAACCTGGACTTCTTTTCCCCCGTTTGCTAACAGTTCCTCAGGTTGTCTTGTAAAATACCACTGATTTTTGTACCACACGTAACTCTTCTACCAGTCCTTGGCTGACAGCAAAAATAGCCATGTACAATTGCCGGGTGTCAACCGTAAAAACACCACCGAGCCCAAACCAGAGAGCCAAGAGCATTGATCGGCACAGTACACACTCGGCCGGTGGCACAGCCGYGTGGTGAGTCCTGCCAGCAGGCTTGAGAGATCGGTCTGGTTTTGAAAGAAGGGTCTCCAGCAGCTTGACCTCCCCCCAAACACCCCTTTGGTTTATTCAGGGTGGGTGGAGGACCGCTGCCCCCTTCTCGGGATGCTGCCGCAGCGTGACCCAGCCGACCCGCTGCCGTTYGCTGACGCTGCTGCGGTGCTGGTGGCCCCAGTTTTGTGGCTCTGGTACGAAAGCTGTGAGATGGGGTCCCCCTCCCTGGGACATCGGGGTCCCACCTGGGGGCTGCCCATCTTTGCCCAGGTCTCCCACCACCTGAGGCGCTCAGCCTGGCTCRTGGTCCGGTTGACTTTTCTTTATGGAAGAGTAAATGTGACGTSTCCCCAGACTAAGAGCAACGGTGTTTCAGCGGCTGTGCCCCGGGGCCACCAGCATCTTCCTTCCCGAAAGCGGTGGGGAAGGTGCCTGGCTTCCCGTGCCCTGGCAGGGCGGCTGCTCGGCGGCTGCAAAGCCCTGCCTGCGGGAGAGCCGAGGGGCGTTTTTCTTTGGGAAACTTTGCGTTGAATCTGTGTACGCGATTGAATTAAGGAGCAGCGTGGATGTGTTCTGCACATTGAACTTAAAATAGGTGACGGGGAGAAGTGCCGTAGCTGTAAAATATACTGGCCATCTGAGTGGCTGCAGTAGCCTGTATAAAAAAAACCTGAAAGTATGTGAAACACTGGGGAAGTATCCTCACTTTTATTAAGTTAATGCCATAGAAAACACTAAGTTATGATTAACTGAAAAGTTTGATTTTTTAAATCAAAATATGCAGCTGTCCTTGCTGGACGCAAGATTTCTGAGGCTTGTGGCTTGTATTGCAATGCGTTACATATGTTAAGGTGACAATATATGCGTCTTTCAGTAATAAAAGTGAAAGTACAAACATAGATGRTAACTTTCTTTAGTTATTAATTTTAGGAAGTTATTTCTGGTTAATATTTCATTTTTCTTGGCGTGACCACTTTTTTTTTTCCTAATTAACATTTTAGCCCAGCCCTGACGCTTATGCTATGGAAAAGTAACTGTTTGATTGCACAGCCGGTCTGTGTTCTCTACTGCTGAATTTATGCTTGAATTATATTGTAAATTGTACATATTCAAATTAGAATAAACTAAATGCATTTTCTGGCATGCGGTCTATAACTGTATAAATGTACAAGTTTATTTGAATTACACAAAATAACAAACTCTTGTATTCATTAATACTGCAAGCTCAGTTTTATCTAAAGCTATATTAAACTTTCAAAAATTGTTCGGTTTAAACGTGTTTGTCTTTTATCCAGTCCACTTTTTATTACTTTAATAAATGACTATGTATTCAAGCTGCTTAAGGGCTTCTGATTTCACATTTATTGTGTGCAGAAGGCCAATCTCTCAGTTGCTCTTGAAAGCAGCAAAAATCAAACCTCAGTTTAGTTGAGCTGCACTTTCAGGGTCCGTGGAGGCGGTCTGGCTGAGCCCAGCCCRGAGACGCCGAGTCAGGGGTCCGCAGGCTCCCTCCCGACGGACAGCGAAGGGCAGAGCCCAAGGTACGTGCCGAAAACTGGTGGGCTCTATAATTCAGGCAGCCCTGATATGCCAATGTCCTGCTGAATTTTTGAGTTTTACTTTAATTTAGGAACTGCCATTTCCTCTGTAGCACAGAGATGGGGGAGCTCGCTCTCCCTCTGCACGAAGTAGGAATTTTTATCGTTATCTCCCCCATCCAGCCCCGGGAATTAAARCTCCAGAAATCAATAGAGGCTATCAGATCTCTCCCCTTCCTCTTGGGGAGTAGAACCTTCCTCTGTGGTTTTTACTAGAAATTGCCCCGTTAGTGGCACATTTGCCCCACTCAGGGTRGGCAAAATACGTTCTGTGCTAAGAAAATAAAAATAATAATGACAAGCTGTGTGACGATAGCTGACTTTTTAACTCCTTCCCCTCAAGAGGCTGCTGAATGACGGTTGCTAGAGCATAACCATATTTTGGTTTTGCCAGTTAACTGCTYGCCTTGCTGAGTCCCAACCTTATATTGCTGGTCCACCGTACGTTTGCCCCTATATGCTAATATAGATATATTTTTTCCATACTGTTAGAAGTGATGAGATAGTGAAAGTTGGAGATTCCTTTGCGTGCTCACGCACCTGGTTTCCATTCCGAGTTTTATTCTCGTCGTTACTTCCACATCCCCTGTTACAGCATAACTGGAGTCTCCCAGGAGGACCTGTACTGGCTGGCGGATATCCCGGCTCGGGAAGGGCATCCCTGGGGAATCGAGGAGCCCATCCGGCTGCTGCCGGTGTCGGGAGCGCTGCAACCCGGGGTGTCGGTGCTGCGCTTGGCGTAGTTGAATTACCGCCCGTGGYGGAACGAGGAGGCACGACAGCACGGGGCTGTATCCATCATCCCACGGCATCAGGCGCAGAATACATTTGAATTGATTTCCTCAGCTGTGGTTGAAACAAAGTGAATTTGCGGCGCTTACTTGGAGATACGAAAATGAAATTGCAGGTAGGTTTTAAACACCCACATAGGAAACACCTGCCGGGGAGGAAGGGCGAGAAAGAAAGAGAAGCGTCCCTGGTGTAAGAGCTCTAAAGGAAATATATTCTCACCCTGTGTTGGGGCAAATGAGAAGAATTTAAACGGTATTACCAGAGGTGGGAGTGCTTTATTCTGCGTGTGGCAGAGGGAGGCGGGGGGCATTGCCAGGGAYGGGGGGAGCTCCGAGCAGCCCTGGCCCCGCCGGCAGTTTGAGCCTTGAACCCCAGCACGGGCAGGATTTACGGATCAGGTCGCCACCGAAGGCAGCTGCATCCATATATTTTTTAAAAATATTAGATGCCGGCGACAAGCGGTTCCTGAATGTGCTGCCTCTGGCACCAGCCGCCCTGTGACCGAGCGGCAGCCCGCGGCGGGGCGGGAGGGCAGTTCGGTATTCGATAACAGCGGTACCAATTCCGGGGATTTGAGGTGATTTACAGTTACACTTCTCACATTTCTACTTCACAGAAAGGGGGGGGAAAAAAAAACAGGGAAAGAGAGAGCGAGGAAGAGACAGAGAGGGGAAAGACAGGGACAGCAAGAGAGCAAACATCCTTTTATGGCAGCCTAATTTTTGTACGGTTATAAGTACTATTTAGCATGAGTGCTATCCCGGTTTTGTTAATCTGTTTACACCACTTCCAGGCACTCYGTGATTGCTGCAAAAATGCACTTGAATTATTATTCCCCAGACAAACATCTGTGCATCATCCGTCAGCGGCTGGAAGTCCCTCGCTGCTGCTGGGCGGTGGGTGACCCCACCGCAGCTTGCTGGGCGATGCCTGGGCGCAGCCGCGAGCTGCTTCTCGTAACCTCTGGAGCCCAGGTGAGCTGCTTCTGGGGGGGCGAGCAGGTCTGTGGGCAGCTGGCCCCAAAGCCGCAGCSAGAGAAGGGGTGGTCTGTCCCAACTGCTCCTGCCGTCCCTGCACCCGCGAGTCCCGCCGCTGGGGACGTGGTCCGAGACGCGGCAGGCGATGCGCTCGGTGAGCATCGCACCCGCTGCAGCCCACCCAACCGACCACGGCTAGGGGAGAGCGATGGGCTTCATCGCCATCGCTCCATGGGCTGGGGACGGTCAGGCATCTTGTCACCCCCACCCCGGCTGCCCTTCTTTGTGAGCAAGGCAGGCAAATAGAACCATAGAATCATAGAATCATTAAGGTTGGAAAGGACCTCTGAGATCATCAAGTCCAACCGTTGACCCAACACCACCATGCCCACTAAACCATGTCCTGAAGTACCACATCCACACGGTTTTTGAACACCTCCAGGGATGGTGACTCCACCACTTCCCTGGGCAGACTGTTCCAGTGCTTGACCACTCTTTCMAATAGGATTCTCCCATTTTACAGCTATATATGTTTTGACTCTAGACATTAACTATCCGCTGGCTGAGACTCCTCTGACTGTGTAATCCATCAGAGACCCACATCAGAGACCCACACATGCATCTCCCTGGGGAGAGAGGCTCTCTTGGCCCRAGTATTGTCACTACATGGAGGCCTCCCCCATGCCAGTAGGTCTATTCATAACGCTCACAGACAGTGGGCATCACCAAGTGATGAATGGAGATAAGCCCAATGCCATGAGCGTTTTCTCACTATTAAGCCCAGCTTATGGTGATGGCAATTGGGCAACTCAGTGAAACCACCAAGGCTACCATCACTTTCCTCCCGTCGGACGGGGGATGCTGACGAGAAGCGAGCAGAATATCTCACATGACAACCACCTATGCAATTCGTCATTGAAACTGCTTGCCAGCCCACGCGGGGGTGTCCACCAGCCCTCGCCGTAGCCAGCGCAGCCCCACTCAGCAGCTTGCGTTTCAGTGCCCGGCTCCGTTGGCCCCAGTTATGGCCCTTCCCATCTGGTGGAGGCTGAGGAACAGCATGAGCATGACGTGAGGATGAGATGTGCTGGTGACTGCAAACGCCGTGGGCTCAGCAGAGCTTCCTCGTCTGTGTGCCCAGGTACAGGATGTAAGGCCATATTCAGGTAAGAAGATATACAGTGTGCACATAATCTATATACCTACGTATAATCTGTGGTGTCTGTGTATCCGTAGTACACAGGTAACAGCAGTCAAGATAGCTGTTTGCTAATTCTGATTTATTCCCCATTTCCACTCTCCAAACTTTTACATTTATTGCTGTCTAAAATGTTTGTAGGTTTAGATAAGCTTTTTGGGCGCTGCCTTGGGAATCAGGTCTTTGGACTCATTCCACACCAACTGCGTGCGATGGAAAGCTCGTGACAGATGGACGAGTGTGCGAAAGAGGGAGAGCGCGGGCACGGCAGCATCGCTCACTGTCGGAATAACCTGGGGACACTTTTCTCTTGGCATCCTCCAGACTTTCCCTGGGAAGGCTCCAGGCATCGTTTCCTTAAGTGTTCTTGGAGCCTTCATCAGTAACAAAGAAAARAAAAGCCAAATTAAGGCATGTCCCAACATGGGGACAAAATTAAGTCCTATGCTTAATGTGATGATGCTCAGGATGTACATAAACATGACCTGACACCCTGCTCCAAGAAGGAACTAGACAAAATATTTTATACTAATTGACAATATTGATAAATTCACACTTTATAGCAAAATCAATTTAATTTTTTAAATAAATTAGCAAAGCTCCCCTTTGAGATGATAACACAAAGTATTTTGTTCTTCTTTTAATTAGTACATTACAAATTTCTATTTTTCATTTCATGCAAATTGGGGAAAACTCTCAACATATTTCCTCAAACATGTTATTTGATAATACCTTGTTCCTTTAGTCACAAAATTCTCCTTGCTAATAAGAAAAAAATGGCAATACTTGTACATTGAGGCAATTTGAAAGTAAATGTAGAATGCTAGAGCGTCATCGTAGGAATGTTTTTTCTGACTATCATTACAGTTTAACCATGCCTTTAGATGCCTGAACCACGTTGATTTAATAAAGCACTGCGTAAGTGCAATATTTGCTGCACGTGCTGCAACGCAACGCTGCTGCCGTCTCCGCGGGGCGCAGAGGGTAAGAATGGCAGCAACGCGACATAAAGCACCACAGCAGCGGTCCCGGGTGCCAAAAGCATAGCAAGAGATGAGTTCAGAAACAGAAAAATCTCATAAACACGTCTGTCTCTTCCATCTTTCTACCAAATTTGCTCAGTCTTACGATCTCAGTAATGAGATTGTCAAATCCTAAAATACAAATGTGCATCCAAAGAGCACATAAATACGATTTCCCATTGAAGTTTATAGGAGTATAGTCTTTTATTCTGCTTCAGCCATTCCCTCTGGCATAAGTGAATGAAAAGCTCTAAGTGAAGCTAATTGATTTCTCTTTAACTGACTTTTGATGGTATGCAAGGGGGAGAGCCAGGCAGGCTGCGCGCACGGAGCAGCGGCTGAGCACCGCAGGGCAGGGTAGCGGCGTTGCGCTGGCTCCCTGGAACGTCAAATTTACGTGGGGTTCCCCCTCCTGAAACTCAAAAAGCAGCAGACTTCAGCTCACTTTCTAAAGCTCAAGACAGAAATGTTTATTTTTTTGATAGTGGGCCGCAGCTGGACAACACACGAACTGCCTTATGTGAGGAGCTAAAAGTAGGACGGTGCTTTTGACTTGGAAGATTTGAAAATGGAAGTGAAGAAATGATGCACAGGGTCAGCAGCGGGTTAGGCTTTGGGAATCCACCCGTTGGCCACAACCTGAATGCCCTGAGCTTGCCCGGCTGTGGCTGGCCGGAGCCCGGGGGTCAGCCCTGCGAGCCCACCTTCCCCGCGGGCGCTGCCCCGGGCAGGGCTTCTGCGCGGGTGGCTTTGCCCCGTAAGCTGCACGAGAGCGCTCGGGGCTTTCCGTGAGCTCGGGGGAATTCGGGGCTCTAACGAGGGCTGCCAAAACTCTTTGGGAATGACCCACGGAGCGTATGTGTACTCAGATCGTACGTACTCCGAATGTGGGCGCAAGCACACACATGTGCAAAACTGCAGTGCACAAAAACATCCGCTTCATAGACAGTTTTTCTCATTTCTGAAGAAGCTGTTCAGTATACCCAGGGTTGCAATATCACAGATATAACCACCGCAAATACTTACCCCCTAGCAAGCACTGCCACCTTTATCTCCATATACTGAATTTCCTCCTATTTTCGATTACCCTGCTCAACACGCAGCCCAAGCACCTTTTGCTTCTGGTTCAGCAGAAGTGTCCTACCACCAAGAGTTGCATTGCCTTAATGGCCAATATTTAGCGAAGCCGCAGGGCTACAAACGCCAGCCGCATTCTCCAAGGAAAGGTTGCTTCTCCCCCTCCTCGGAGAGGGGACCCGTCCTCCTTCCGCAGAGGAATGGGATCTCGCCCGGCAGAGCTGGCAGCACTCAGCTTTGCTCTGCTGGGTTCACGGAAGGAWTATCACTTCGCAGGGGGCAAAAAATACAATTTAAAATGTGTGCTGGCCATGACTGATAAACATTCAAAAAAACACAATGGTCCCTTCCTAATGCATAATTTAGAATTTAATATTAAAAAAGGAAGAAACAACACTTTCTTTGACAAGACCTATTCTTAATTTTTATATAATATTCCTAAAGTATCTGTTATAAAATTAGGGTCTCATGTATCAGCTCCACTGCAGGTCCTGCACGGTGCTAATATTTTATAAGCAGTCATTTACAGCTCTGCAGACACACAATATTCAACTAGTCCACAAGGCCTCCATACAGATACCTTAATGCTATTGCATAATTTATGTATTTTTATATTATATTTTTCCTTGCGCATACATACTTAGTTTGCTTAGCCCTCAGGAAATCTATGCTAAGGAAATGGCACACTCTGTAAGAAATGTCAGACACTGCTCTGATGTTTCAGTACCGAAGTTAATGGAGCAGAAAGACAATAGTGGAAGAATGGTTTTAAGTGCTTGTAGGTCTAGGTGTTGTGAAGAAAATTTATTGTCTTCTTAAATCTAGACATCAAAACCTTAACCTATGAACAACTGGATGTGCAAAAAAAAWATGCTGATTTAGCTGTCAGTCCCTGTCCTCTTTACTCTCGCTGCCTTTTCTTTCCGGCAGTGAGTGAGCTGGAAGTGCTGGGCGCTCCCCAMGCATTGCACGTCGTTCTGCCTCGGGCTTAAAAACCCTGCGTGGTAATAAGATTATGAGCCATTCGCTTCCTTCTGCAGAGGCGCTTTGGGAACGCCAGCTCCACCATATTTGGGTATTGAGTGGTTAAAAAGAAAACTATTTAAATGAGTCTGTAAATGAACTTGTAGTCAAATAGATATATTTGAAATTTCTCTTAAAAAAAAAAAAAAAAAGAAGGAAGGAGAGTCCTGGCTAAACGGCAGGGGACAAGCCCGGGGTGACGGGAGCTGCTGCCCTCCCCAGCGTGCTGCCCGTGGAGCCGGCGCTGACTGCACCGGGTCAGCGTGTCCTAACGGTGGGGTTCAGTTTGCTGTCCTATTTGTCACTGTGCTGCMGTGACTATATTGCAGGTGAGCCATCCCAGGCAGGGTGCAGAGCACAAAATAGATTCTACTTCATTAAGACCTTTTTTTAGAATGAAAGAAAAAATAWTCGCACAGGGTCCACAGGAGGGAAGGAGGCAAGCAGCCGTCAGGTCTTCTGCTCCGGCAGGACATGCCGGCATGGGCGCCTCCAGTGAAGCTCCTTACTTTTATATAAATAGGCAATTATTAACGWAATTATTGCTATGGTAAAAAGTTCAGTTAGTCTGGTTAGGCCAACTGCCATAGGAGTCAGGCTGCTGCTGCTTCCATAAATACCTAATCTTCGTATTAAAATGGAAGGGATTTAAGAGATGAAAACTTGAATTATATTTCTAGCTCTCTGCTACAGTGCCTTTTAAGTAGTTTAGTTTGGAGCATATAGGCTGCTTCTAAAGAGTCAAGAAATAGAAGTAACACAGATATAGGATATTTTTAATGAGAAGTGAACTTTCCAAATTTTTAGGAGCTAGCATATTAAAAATAATTGGAAAAATCACTGTTCTCCATGCTGGAGCGAGAGACAGCCGGCGTTTCCCCAGGCTCTGCCTCGGGGCAGGCTGCCCACCCCCTCCACTCTAACCCCTCATGACTAACACACCAGGAGCTTTCCATTCGAGCCGTGGGGTTTCCACAGTCGGTTTGGCGTGGAACAAGCAGGCTACAAGCAGTCGTTCTGACCTGCCCTTAGCCCGCGCCGCCCTGACGGGGCTGCGGAGGCGGGGGGGGGTCCTGCAGCCTGGCCGCGGCCGTGCAAACCCCTGCTGCTCCTGCAGAGCATCCTTTCCTTCATCTTATTTATGCTCTGCAGAATATTCCTCTACAGCAGAGGAAAAGATTTTGTAACTTAATTTATGAYCCTTCTTCCTGCTCTAGACTTGCCTTTTGCTTTTTTTCATCTTTTTAATAAGGTTGCGAGTGGCTGTACTACAGCTTAAACAAGACGGTGCAGGCTGCAAAGGTCCCTTCTTCCCTGTCCAACGGACTATGCTCCTGAAGGATGCCTTGTGCCAGGCTCTGCAGTTTTGCAACATCTGGGTGAAATGSGAGCGAAGCTTTCAGCAACAGCCCCAAGCTCCGAGGAGGAGCAGAGCAGAACGCACCTGGAYCGGGATCTGAACCAGCCCTGGGCTGCGGCGGCCGCTCTCCTCTGTGAGTTTCTTGGGTCCCGTACATAGAAATTCATATACAGGATCGTCACGGGGGTTTCCTTTGTCCCTGTTGTCACCAGTGGATGATTAGTGCAAGTAAAATCCACCTGGTTGTCACACGGCTGGCCCGTCCGGGCGGGCTCCCTGCATCACCCGTGCATAGGTGTGGGGGKGAGTTATATATGGGAACACCGTTCTCCGGATTTTCTCCCCTCAGGTGCGTTCAGTGCGGAGTGCGCGGGGCTGTTTAATAAGGCAGCCTGCTTACGGCTCCATCTTGTAAACTGGCTTTGTGGAAACGGACCATTTGTGGACTATCTGTTTCTATGGTGATAGATCGGCATAAATGTGTTGTGGTCCTGGCTGCCTTCAGCTGCCTGCTTTCTGCAAGGTCTCCGTTATCAACAGTAAAAATACGGCATCTAGTTCCCCGTCGATCATCAGCCGAGACTTATGGACAAGATCACAGGCTTTAGCCCGTGAAAAATCACTGTGGCAAAATTGCATGTGAAAGTTATAGGCTGTACCAGYGCAGTTAATAATAACCACCATCGTGATGCCAGGGACATAGGAATTACTATAAGGGAGAAAAAAAAAAAAAAAGAAGAAGAAAGATGGTTTTCAGTTTTGGTCTTGTAGAGCCAGAAATATCCTATTATCATGGGCAGATCAGAAACTGGAAAATCCATAGATGCCCTACATAGTAATAAAAAAGGAGGCAGATGCAGACATGAGTTTTAAAAGCTATAAAATGGGGCAGGAGGGGGAGTAAATAAAAAAAAGGCATGTATTTCTTAAAATATCCCCATTTCGTCCTTAGGTCTGAAATCTGCTGTTTCCAAATTTGGCTCCCACATCAATATGCAAAGGCCAGCACTTTTAAAATGGAAATACTATCAAATCCTTATACACCTGTAAACACCACTGGGAGCTGAAGTTGTTCTCAACGTTATCTAAAATCCCGGAGTAAAAACTGAATGATTGCCCTCCTATCCTCTTATGATTCACATCACAACTGGCAGCCACAGTGGATATCATYGTGCCTCTGCTAAATCTTTAATATTTCAAATGCATATTTAGATACCTCTTCCTGATAGGAGAAGCCTCAGCGCAGCACTCGGGAGGATTGCCCTTTGGAGTGAGGTAGAATTGAAATATTTAAATGTGCTACACTTCCAAATGCTAGCTTACTGCTCGCCTCACTTGTAGAAATAAGAAATAAATAATAAAAAAGTGAATTGCATAATTACTCAGTTCCCAAAGTACTAAAGTCACAGAGTGACTGGAAAACTAGGCTTTTATGGAGCAGGAAAGTTCACTATTTTGGTGAGAAGTGACCGTGCTTACCTGGAGTTCGGGACAAAGATGAACTCCAGGAATTAAAGCCAAAAGCCAAAACAAAGCAGCAAACAAAGCCAGCGTGCTGGAGGAACATCTCCACTTCACATAGAGTATTTCTTGGCAAAAAGTAACAACACTCGCCGAAGATCCCACGTACAGCAGATGCGAGGTACAGGTTCCTCGGGATGTGTAACATCTAGCCGGTCTTTAAAAGGTAAAATTTAATGTTTAACTGTTTCAGTGCAGCACTGTGCTTTGGAAAGCACAGTGGGGTGGGGGAGAGAATCGGGAAAGCAAAACTTTGGAAAGCACAGTGGGGTGGGGGAGAGAATCGGGAAAAAAAAGTAAAATTCATGGATTGAGATAAAGACAGTTTAATAGGGCAGGAAAGGAAGGAATAATAATAATAATAACAACAACAATAATAATGGTAGAATATACAAAATGAGTGCTGCACAATGCAATTGCTCACCATCCACCGACCGATGCCCAAGCAACGATCGCTASTTCCTGGACCACGCCTCCTATTTATATACTGAGTATGACATCACATGGTATGGAATACCCCATTGGCCAGTTGGGTCAGCTGTCCTGGCTGTGCTCCCTCCCAGCCTCTTGTGCACCTGGCAGAGCCTGGGAAGCTGAAAAGCCCTTGACTAGTAGACTACTTAGCAACAACTGAAACCATCAGTGTGTTATCAACGTTCTTCTCATAGTAAATCCAAAACACAGCAMTAGGAAGCAATTTAACCCTATCCCAGCCGAAACCAGGACACACAGTACAGAAGAAAATCCTTCAGATCCGTATTTCCCCGGCCAGAAAGCGAGGCGGAGCCGGCAGGCAGCACGGCAGGGCTCTGCGGGCCAGGCACCACGCAGCACGGGGGCAAAGCGAAGGCGAGGAACCCCGTACGGGAGCGTCCGTCCCAGGTCCTGCCGCCGCTCTGGGAATCGCTGCTCCGCCGGGAGAGCGCGGGGCAGCTGCGGGGCCGAGGGAGGGCAGCTGGGCTTCCCGGTGCCCGGCGGGAGATTGCAGTGCTAGGTGTAATATCAGCTGCCTAGAAAAGGGCAAACCATTCCCAGTGGTGTTTCCAGGAAGCGATTAGCCATTGGAACAACCTTCCTGAGAATTTGACCAAAGATATTTAACTTAAGGCTTCTTAAGAGCAGCAGGTCGAGGCTCAGTGCAGGGATGCTGGCAGCATTTTTGGCAGGTGCTCAGCAGGAGGCAGCTGGTTGCCGAGATCCTTCCCAGGCTTCAAATCTATAGGCGCACATTTTTCACTCCTACGTAGATATTTCTCACAAAAATTTTAAGAACTTTTATGATAACATAATCATGTAAAAATTACTTATTCAGGGCAGGAACGTAGGACATGTCTGGCAAAAGTGATCGATATGTAATAAACACTAACAAATCCTCATCAGACTTCCTAAAACCCCTTTCCAGTTTGCTTATTTTATCCTTGCCTGTATGCAGGGGAAAGCAGCAGCAAGTATTTCACGTTTGATGAAACATTACGTGTACTTTCCAGTTTTTTCTGCTCTCAATAAAAACTTCAGTCGGGTGCATTGTTATGCGCAGCCAGGCCAATCTGAAATGTTGTCGCTATTTGTAAAAGAGATTTTCCCAGTATTTTGTGTAGAATTGTGTTTTTATGTAGGTGGTTGTGATTGGAGTTGACATTAATTAGAAGAAATGCTAATATACCAGATGGATTTTTTAAAAGGCAAAGTGGAGGAGCAGTAAGCACAGTACATGTGCTTATGGAAAAGTAGGAGTATGATTTGTTAGCTACGTATGTGCGACCTACGCACTACAGCATTTAAGAGACTGGTATAATGTACTTTATTAATAGTACAGAATTTTAGCACACATCCCTTATTTATGGATGCGAATTTATCCTCGCGCGGCTCTGGCACCCTGCCCTTGACATGTCGCACGCTGCAGCGTGAAGCGCAGCAATTAGGCACGAGCCTTCAACGGGTGCAAAGCTGAGGGGAGAGAAGAGAAATTCAAATGTCAGACCTCGCAGCGGCTTTTAAGGCTTAATTTCAGACTTTTTTTCGAGCCGTGTGACCGGGAGGGGGCTGCCGACTGCGTTGCAGCTCGTGCTTGCTGCGAGGCACCGGCCAGAGCTGCATCCCCCCCAGCACCCACCCAGCCGCTCCCGGGTACCCCGCCGGGGTTGGGACCGTGGCCCCCGGCCCCGCTTCCCGCAGCGCTGGGTGGGCACGCCGGGCTCGGGAACCCCCGGCAGCGGGGCCCGTCCTTTGCCACCTGCAACCCCGAGCTGCCTCCAGTCGCTGCCGAGACGAGCCGCCGGGCGCGGGCGTGCGTGGGAAAGGATGGAGCCAGCCCCTCCTGCGGTGCCATGGTAACAGCTCCCCTTTTTCCCCCCCCTGGTGTTTTCCATTTTGCGGTTTGAAATTAATTATTCAGCATAGAGCAGGAACAAAAAGGAGATTACCCGCCCCGGTCCCACAGTTAACCGGGAAGAGCGAGCTTCCCGGGGTTTCCAGGGGAGACCAGGATTAGGGAACGGTTTTTCTGTAACCACTCTTCCGAAACAGCGGCTGGGGGTGCACTCTGAGCATGCTCATCACCCCCATTTCCCTGGGAATTGAGAGATTTTTATAACGACACACATTTTATTAAGGATTGGTTACAGCTGTAAAAAAATCATCAAACTGCCTTTGTTTTCTCGGCASACCCAAGCACCTCCGAAGCGTGGCCAGGCTCATTTGGGGATGGCGTTCCCGGGTCCCCGGGGTGCCCGTAGCTGCAGCAAGAGCAGCATCGCTGCAGCGCGACCGCTCTGACTCGCACCTCACCGTCCCGCTGGAGATTTTGTCCTTCTACATCGCCGTCATTAGAAATCCTCCCCACCGCTGCCGAGCCTGCCGGGCTGGCAGAGCACCAGCTTGGCTTTTTGGCTGCGCAAACGGCATCAAGCGTTGGTTTGGTGGGAGGCTTGGGGGGAGGAGGGTTGCTGGCTTTTCGTTACTCTTTCATTTTTTCCTTCCTTAACCCATCCTTGAAAATGGCAGGTCAGCCTTTTTAAAAATGTTTTAGGGGATGGCAGCAACGTGAAAGCCACCTCAAATTTATTAACCGAAATTATTTGGGCTGTACAAGATATGTTATATATGGTCTATATAGTGTATATACTACATCTAAACTATATTCTATATCTTTTGAGAAGTATCAAAAGATGAAATTGTATAAAACATGGRCTTTATAAAAAGTGTATGCAGTTCCTAATAGACTCACTGTGGAGGGCTGAAGGAAACAGAAATCAGTGCCGAATGTGCCGAAATGCCGCCRGCAGCGAGGGGTGGGGGCTGACGGCCTCGGGGGGACGGTGCCCACGCCGCGGCGCAGGCTGAGGAGACGGCGGCAGCCACAGAGCCCCGTCCCGGGGAGGGCGAGCGTGGCCTCTGCTCCGGCAGAGTCCTCCACCGAGTCTTCTAATTTTATTTTTCAAATGACTGGAAAACTTCAGCCGTGTTGCTGCTTTGTAAGTTTGGAACTTGACTGATTTTTCAGTATTCCTTCTGTGTTTCTACTGACGTGTCTGTCAAAACCATTGCCGGAACCACGAACCATCTTTTAACCARTATTCTTTTTTTACCAAAAGCTTAACATTTTTCTCAGTCCACCAATATGTTCGGAACCGATCTGATAAGCATTTGAAAATATTTCTGATAAATGTTTTACTTAAAAGCATTCTTTTCGGCTAAATACATCATTTTTAAGTAATGGCTGCTTTAGCAAACATTTTGCATRTAGAATTATTTTAAGAGTAAACTGACCTTGCTCGGCTGGGGGGAAGCCCTGGGCAGCCCCTCGGGGGATGYCATCCTCCCCCATCCCTCACTACCCCCACAAGTAACGCTGTTGAGCCTTTGGAGTATTTAATGAAAAAAAGGTCACACCTCRGTGCTTTTACCACTGGACAATGAACTACCACCGGGATTTTCTCTTTCTAGACTTCAGCCCCRCGAGCAGCTCGTGGGAGGGACCCGGCAATCGGTGCGCGGCGGGACTGCACGGGAAGATGCCGTGGGGAAGCGGAGCAAAGGGAGAGTATCCTGACAGCACTGGGCAAACACTTAAGCCAAGAAGAGTTTGGCTTTCCATAGGGCAATAATGCGCTAGCTGTTTTGTAGTTTAGTTTTATAATTAGTTGCATAAACCAGAACTGGCTAAATTGAAATCTTTGCTCTTAGATAAGTAAGGGAGCTGGTTTTGAGGCTATCTTTGTGGCCTAGAACTTTCTCCCTACTCCTAAACGCAACAGATAAAGCTGCCGTGCTGCCCCAAGACCTCCTCCCCACCTGAAGTGGTGCGAGGACCGGTGCGGGGATGCATCAGCACAGCTTTCTGCAGCTCTCCAATCCCCCAGCCCTCCCGGAGAACTTCCAGCAGGACCAAGCCGGCTCTTGGCAGACCACCGAGGCAAGGACCCCCGTCCCGCCGCACCCCGAACGGCCCAGGGCCGGGACAGCACCCAGTGGGAACCCACCCGCTGCTCTCTCCGACCCACCATGCGTGTTGTCCTCTAACGCCCAGCCCACGGCCAGCCTTGCCGTGCAGACAATTAATGCCAGTCCCAATGCATATTATTGCACCTTACTGCATACCGGAGCAGAAATGGTGAGAACAAAACTTTGCTGAATCGAAAGAAAAAAAAATAATCCAAAGATTGGTTGGGTGGAGATTAATCTAATTTACCATCATGCAAACTCGCCCTAGGAGCGAGGATGTTGTTGTATATTCATAAACTGGACGTTTTAGGGAACCATACTCTTACAAACCCTGGCTGTGAATCCCAYCAAGAAACGTGCATTATACAGTTAGGGAAAGCTTGCGTAATTGTAATGCATACGTGAAAACGATGATAATTGTTTTGTAAGACGCATTTTTTAAGGATTTAAAAATAGCACACTTAACCTGTGTTCGTCTAAGACTATTTTACTGTGGCATTATTAATCACCTTACTTTCTATTCTATTAATTAAAATAACAAAAAGCGACTATACAAATTTAAAGAACACAAAGCCCTACATCTTAAAGGTGGGTTACATTTCCTTAGGAAGAAACAGAAGAAGTTTTGAAATATATTTACATGTGTTTATATTTTATCTGCACATACTAAGTGGGCAACTGTGCGCATATCAATATATATTTATGTGTATATGCATAGAAAGAGCAAAACCCCATTAATACTGCTACTTTAAAAAACATATATTCCATACAGCYACAATTATATTTAAGAAAAAACCCTTTCTGGTAGATTTTGCATTACAACTGACCCTAGAGACCCCACAAAAGGAGTCCTTTAGGAGGGTAAACCCGCAGCCTCGCAGGGCGGGCGGGTGGAAGCCGTGAGTTGGCTGGCGGACCCTCGCCCTGCCGCGGGAGCCGTGGGTCCAGCCCCCCGCCCGCGGCGGCTGTCGGAGCCCCCCTCAACGCGCCGGGCTGAGGGGGGCTGGCAGGAGCTGGGTCCGTGCCCCACCAGGCAGCAGCCCCCCTCGTTGCTCCCTTTTAAACGCCCTTCCCCTTCTTTGGAGGAAGAAGCTAGCACAGGAAGGAATTTTCTATCGCCTCCCTGAGACTACGTTCACACCGACTCAGCCAAAGAGCAGTCCTACGCACGGTACAGGAATTTTCCTTTCCTATGGCGTAAAGGGAAAAAAAATCATTAATTATCTTCCCAGGTTCAGAATAATCATTGTGACTGTTACACTTTGCTGGGTAAAATAAGGATGGAGGTGGGAGCAGTGAAAAAACAGTTTCTAAAGCTTTATTCATTATTCTAAATTAAAAATGTTAATTGGAAGAGCGTCATCCCTGGTTTCATTGGGACTGGACGGTATTTCAGTGCTGTGTCACTGCCCTCACCAGTTTCTGGTCACGTTCACACACGTTCAGCGAGCACACGGCTTTGGGTCAAGAAAGAGCTACCTGAAGAAATTAATTCTTCATTAAACCACCTCGCTACACCCTCCTGACATAGTATTTTTAATCACATTTTTATTTCTTGGAAACAAAATCCCCTGCAAAATAATATTAATTAAGAATATTAATTAATAATAAGCCTACRTAAAGGGATTTGTTCACGACTTGAGCTATCACCACAGTGCTAAGAGCGGCTGGATTCCTGTAACTTCTAACRGCAATAACCTTACACTTAATGACCTTTTCATTAGTCCCTGCTAAAACAGAGTTAGCGAATTCAGTATATCACAGGGCAAGATGTAGAAATGGAAATACAAGCGTTGGTCACTTTGGATGCAATTTTATCTTAAACCCCACCCACTTCTAAGCCAAATTCAGCCTGTTCTAAACTGTCTTCACCTTCCAACTTTTCCTCTTACARTTGTGGTCTGGGAGCAGGATTAAAACAATGTCTTTGTGACTCTGAATACCACAATACTAAATAACTAAATAACACTAATACTAAATTGCTCTTTTTTTTGTTGCAAGCACGACCCCATTTCCCTGTCCTTCCCCGTCACCCTYGGATTTCGGCACGTCTGGACGGACGGACGGACACTGTCCTGGGGCCCGATGCAATGGGGAGGGCTCCCAGGCTGCAGAAAGCACAAAGTGCTCGTCCTGCCGCGGACCCCCTCCCCGAGCCCGGCTGCGGGGCCGGGGGTCGCACACAGCTGGGCAGCCGGGCAGCAGAGCCACTGGGGGAAAATCAAGATCGTTTAAGGAAAGGAGAAATGGGAGGTGGGAGAGAAGGTGCTCTGCAGCCCGGGTAGGGATGTGAGACGTTCAAACAGCCCAGGGATTCAGCCCTGGTCTGGTCCCGGAGAAGAGAAAGCCCCTTCGAGGCAGATGTAGATCATCCAAGGGAAAATAACGATTGCTTTAACTAGAGAAATGAAAATGAAATCTCTCTGATCATTGACTTTTAGGGGAAAATCTTTGCTTTTTTGAAAGATCATACTACAGTTGCCCAGCAAAAAAAAAGAAGGAATAGATGAGTTATGAAGGTCTATGTATGTGCCACAATCACCCATATGCCACCGCCGAAATGAAAACACCTTTTTTTAATTAGCTGGGAGAACAAAGTGTCGCAGGGACGAGGTGGACAGCCCTGATTTCCCAGCAGTTCCCTGGCAATGCTTCATCCCTCCAGCCCCCCGTAATTAACTCCGTCGTGGGGAGGGATGCAGACTGCAGGAGGTGATGGACAGAGGGAGAGGGAAGAGGCAGAAACAAAAATCCCCACTGCCTGGCATTAATTTGGGTTATAAATAGCAGAAAACCTTCACGCCTCTTTTAGGAAGGAGAGGAGCCATYGCTGCCCACGTGGGCTTTTGCCCACTGGTGATTTTTTTCTTCCCCCGTCTCCAGCTTTAAGAGGCCTGAAGATGCTCGCAGCACCTCAGCGCCCTGAATTCCCAGCCACTCCTCTAAGCGTTGGCCGGGACGGGCTCAGTTCTTGCTTCTTCCCCTACCTGATGCCTGCCTTTCTTAATTTTTTAGTTACTTGCCAGTATTTATTTTAAAARAGGATTTTCTGAAAATTAAGTCAAAGTCAAACTAAATACAAAACAAACAAAAAGTATGGTGGTATTCCGGAATATATTTCACCCCTAAAAATTCTCATTTGAGTTTGTGCAACACCACCAATTTGTCACATTCAGCAGAGAGAATAAACTAAAAGTACAGAGTACCTGGAAAAATGCAGAGGGAGATTAAAAAAAAAAAAAAAGAAAAAATAGGAAAAGAGTTTAATTTCCTCAGGCTCCCTCTGCAGCCGTGGGAGATGGGGCGGGAAGAGCGCGACAGGCGCAGACCCGGGGCTCGGAAGTTAGTTTTCTATCGACCTCAGTTGCCGGCTGGAGTAGTTTCTCCCTCTCTGTTGAGTACTGAACCCAGGCCAACTAGTCTCTGAGCGCTGCATTTAGCCTGCCCAAACACCCGTTAACATAATTATTTGTCTAATATTCCATTATGTTCAAAGACTAATGAGTTATCCGCCTGTCCTCGCAGTGAGATAGCAGCACGCAGCCCTGTCCCGCTGCCGGCTGGGCSACCGGCTGCACCCAGGACCGAGCGGTTTCCCCCCGCACCGGTGTCTGGAGAAGCACCGAGCGACCGCCACGCTGCACCGGCTAGGGCAGAGGGMGGAAAACCGTCCGTGTCTCGAGGATGGGCTGTTCCAAACGGCGTTGATCCCGTCTGTCCGTGGGAAACCGTGTGGCGGAGCCGCCGGGGCAGGAGGCAGCTCCCGGGGCTCTGCCCGCGCCCGGACACCGGCGGGACCAGCCGCCCGCCAGCACGTTCGGGGCTGACGGCAGTACTGGATTGCCGGCTGCAATTAGCTACTTGCTGACTTAATTAGCATTCCTCGTCTCAGAAGAAATAAAAAAAGAGCCACAGTATACCTGCAATGAACCATTAGATACACTTCCCATGTAATATGCAACAAAGCTACATTTTATATATATATATAAATATATAATATTTTATATAACAATATATAATAATATTTTATATAATAATATATAAATATATACCCTTGAGCTGACATAGATGATAATTTTTCTGGGCTAATCTGATATGCAAATACCATAAATATCACGAGAAAACAATAAAATAAAAAAAAAATGGTTGTGGAAAATGTCTGAACTGCAGGGAGGCAGGTAAACACAAGCTGCAGCACCCCCAGCTTTTTGGGGGACTCCGGGGGACACGTTGCACCTCAGACCAGTTCGGTCTCTGACACGTGCTGCAGCGTTTGGCTAGAGCTTGCAATAACTGCAGAGCGATTTTATACGCTGTCAAGGTAATGGAAAAGCTGTACAACCGTCTGAAATGTGTCTGTCCACGAAGAATATGGAGAATGTGCATCACTTCAAATGTTGTGCTTTTTGGAGCGGTTTTCAAGTCTTTTTTTCTGAAGGATTTAATTGTGAATATTGTGTCGCCCATGGGAAGACAGTTCTGCTGGCTGTCTGGAGAGGAGCTCAGAGGACGGCTCACACGCTTCAGGCACGCGGTGTGAAAGGCAGCTATCAAACATTTCTCTCCACAAAAGGCTTTTCCTCAGAACCATATTTCACCATTTCAGTATATGTTTTACCTGATTAAAACTCCTGGGAGAACAAATCATTTTTARTGTTGGGATCTGCAAAAGTGTTAAGTTTAGCACTTACGTTGTAAAGGTTCTTTCTAAAAAAAAATTTAAAAAAATCTTAATTCAACCTATTTCTTTTCCTTTTAGTTAAAAATGTTGACCGAGATAAATTTTCAATAAAGCAGCATCTAGTGGTTGAATTGACTTTCCTCCCATATACAAAATTCCTACTGAAACAGGCAACGAAGAAGGAAGCAGAATCTCTATGAAACAGGAACAGTGTGCAGAGCAGAGGTCTTTGCAAGCCACAATAAAAAATCGGTTCCTATTTTCCAATTTAGAGAAACCTTGTGGTATTCCTTGATTATTTCTTAAATAATACTCCTGAGTACGGCTTCTGCTGGGGCTGCGTAGGGCAGTTTGGGCATATCCACAAAGACCTTCAGGGTAAAAGGTGCGTGCACAGGCACGGACGTGCGGGCACTGGCACCTTCCCCCGGGACGTGACGCTACCCCCGCGCACGCAGGAGGGTGCTGGGAGCACCCCAGGATTCAGCACCCCCGAATAACCAGAGAGGCACTTGTGGGAAACGGGGGGGGGGGGGGGGGGGGGCAGGGGAGGGAGGCAACTACTCTGCACCCCCTCAGGGTGTTTTTAAGCTTCGCGTTTCCCCAAGTTTACCGCTTTTCCCATAGGGTGACTACCTAGAGAAATAAAATTAACTTTTCCCAGTCGCTGCTGGAACGTACCGGCGACGGTAACGCAGCAAGGGCACTTCAAGTCCTGCAAGGCTGATGCGGTACCCCTCATCTGAAAGGTATATTTTAGCTGTTAATGCATGACTGAACAAAAAAAAAGATGTTTGTTAATCTTTTTTTTCAACTGCACCGTAATTTCAGAGCAGTGTCTGATAAAAATTGTTTCAGGAAAAYGGCAAGAATGTCGCAAACCCATTACAATTCCTGCAATTCTTTGCTATCACTGTRCGTGAACAATTTTATATCTTTGTTGGCCATTGGCAGCTGCCTAACGTCCCTCAGTAAATTATCTCCAAACAGCATGGGGCTAACACATAGTCCCTGTGCCTTTTGTTAGCAGGAAAGTGATTCAATGAGAAAATGTTTGGCACAAGTGTAGAAATTAAAACAGCTGGTAAATAGGCTGTTACATTTGGTACCCAAGCCCRGCCACGGATGGTCCGTAACGCGATGCTGAAGGAGGAGCGGTACACAGGAGTTATGTTGAGGCAAAGCAGAACGGACATATATTCGTTTAATATGACTCCAAACGCAATGCCAGGCTAGAAACCAGCCTGCGGCCGGTGGGGCCAATCTGTGTTTGTTGGCTGTCCTACGGGGATCACCGTGCCAGCCGTTGCCTCCACGACTTGCCAGATTACTCCTGCTCACCCACCAGATTTGCAATAAAACGTAAAGGCAACTGATCATAGAACTCTCAACTCCAAGGGTCAACAGCAGGAAAGCTGCGGCCACCTTTTCTCAGGTACAATGACACTGAGAAGGGCTGCCAGGCACAAACCAGAAGACGGTATCTGATGGCCCCTAACAGCATTCAGGCACCCATGGGTGCCACCACGGCAGCTCCGGGGCCGTGCCTGGCCAGCAGCGCTCCGGCAGGACAGCCACTGATGAGAGTGAGCTCTGCAGCACAGAGCTAAACGAAGCTGCATAACGGCACTTTTGCAGGAAAATAGAAATATTCAGTCTCGTGAACACCATAGCTGCAGGCCAGGCGGGCGGGGGATGGGCACTTGCACCTCTTCCCCGACTCTGCCAGCACCACTCCTCCCGAAAAGCACGTCCCTCCTCATTTTAATGCTAAGTAATATGTTTCTCTTWGAGCAGCAGATTACCCAAACAATATCTTTTTATTATCTAAAGTTACCTGTACAGTCTCATACTTTCTCTGATTTCTCTATCAATGAGGAAGATCAATGTAAAAAATTCATTAAAAGCCAATGTATGGCTTTTAATAACTGTTGCATGTGCCCATGTATACATACATAGATGACGGTATTTATATCTACATATACCACATCTACATAATTCCATAGATTCCATGTGGTATTATGTGTAGATGTTTTATGATCATTTTATGATGTTCAGTGCCTGAGTGGGGTTTCTTGAATCTAAGACCTCATTTTCCCTGCTGGAGACCCACAAGGAGGAGCAATGCCTACGATGACACCGCCTTACAGAGCATCCCCTCTCCCAAAGGATGCTCTCGCTCGAGCCCCTGGCACGCTCACCCCCCGCCCCACCTCCGCTTGGACACCCTGATCCGCAGCCTGGGAGGCCAGCGTCGTTCAACAGGGATCCAAGAACTAAACACTGATTTTTTTTTTCATTTTTATCTGTACATGAATGACTCCAAACCTTTCTTTACATGAGAACATCCGAAAGGTTTCCTCTAGAAATGTCTCTAGCGACGCAGCAACAGCCACCCAGGGAGCACAGCCCAGCCGTGACGCACACCCAGCAGGGTCTTCTTCACTAGATCGCAGCCACACGACACGTAGCAGATCCGCAGACCTCCTGGCCCAACATCGGGGTGGAAACTTCTCCCAGTGGCAGAGCTGCCAACTTAAATACAGCAGGAAAGGGAGAAAGTATGTACTTGCAGCTCCTTTATGGTTATCCTGCAACTAAGTCCTCGCACAGCATTCCACRCGCTGCTGGTAACTCCTGCAGATGGAGGTGGGTCGGGTGAAGTGCAGGTCAGCAGCTCTCAACACGTCTCGCTGCCCGGGCTCCGCAGAGAGCGTGAGCCACGAAAGCGTGTGCCCGTGATCGTATGCAGTCACGCTGCTGCTCTTTCTCATGCCCAATAGTCCTATGCCTCAGCATCATGCTGCCAACAGATTACTCTAAATAATTATATGGAGATATTAATTTYCATTATTTTTTCATAATAAACCCCAGAACATATTTCTATTATCTTTGTCCAAGCCAGATTCACCCACTACTATTAAAGATATTCCTGACTGAGTAACACCAGGATACCAACAGCCAGTGAATTACCCTACTCCTCAAAACACCCTCTGTTTTGGTGACACAGCACAGCCCACCTCGCACCCGTAGCAATAAGAATTTGAGACAGTCATGGTCAATACATGGAGCAGGTATTCACGACACCTARGGCTGATGTTGTGCAAGATGCTTGGAAAGCGGTCAATGGTAAAAGCAGACTAACCGTGACAATTCAAGCATCCAGCCTGATGTTCCGGATTTAAAGAAACCGAAGCTTTTCCAAAAGCATTCAAGAATGAAAAGTCATTTTTAAATGTAATTGTAACTTTTCACTCTAATTAAATACGTTCACATGTTCCCAYCGTCTTTGGTTTTCCTCGGCATCCTGGTAGCTTTGTTTTTATTTATTATCTGCAGATACTAGTTTCAAATTCCCATATGAATTTCTAAAAACATTTAATTACAACGTAATTTCCACTAGTAATTCACATGTATGAGCCAAAGTCTTTAAGAACCCTATTTGGCATTTAAATAATGATTTCAGGCGTGACACAACCGTGGCCTTTTGTTGTTGTTTCATCTTTTTTCAAAGGGACACGAGCTGCAAGAAAAGAGGAACAATCTGGAGCAAGATGCTCGCTAAAAATTTACTCAGCTAGACCCCAGGTGCGAAAGCACATCAGCGCAGGAGGGAGAGAAAAGATCTGCAGAGCTCGAGACCCTGCTCATCCCCACCCTGTGCGTAGGCRCCTGAGACCTATAGATCACGGCTGTCACTGGGGTAACAAGGCTCAGTCCACCCTCCAGAGAGGTGGGCTCGAGAAGTGCCTCCAAATGGAGCTGTTGGCACAGTAAGATTTTGTGCTACAGGAAGCAGAGAAGGAAAAAAAAGTCATCCTTTAAAAACGTGAAGGGCAGAGCGTGGGCTGCGGGGCTGGGGCGGGGAGCCGTGGGTCAGGGCCGCGGGGGGGAGGGGGCACGGCAGCCCCTCGGGTGCCTCGGGCAGGAGCAGATGCTGAGCGCTGCCGTGGCGGGGGGCGACCGGCACCCGCCGCCGAATCCAGCCGGGAGAGGGGCGATGGAGAGGATCGCTTTTAAAATTATTCATCGGTTGCAAATGACTCTAAAAAGAAGGCGCGATAGTTTTTCCACTCTTTYCAGGAAGGGCTCCTCTCCATCAGCACGGGGCCAGCGCATCCCTCCCGGCACCACCCCCCCTGCCGCATCCCTGCCCCCGCGGCCCTGCCTGCTCCCAGGACTGCTGCCACCCCGGCAAGAGGTGCCCGGTGCTGCACGGCACAAATACCCCCCCTTGGAGCAACACATCAGATGCCTGGGGGATAAAAAAAGCAACAACGGAGAAAGAGAGAGAATTTAAAATATCTGACTCTGTGTCATTAATTTCAGCTCTGACTGTGAAACTAATTAGCAAGGTCCTGAATAGCAGCAGCTACTTGGGAAAGGAGCAATGCTAGTAAACAGCATCGGCATTTTTATATATTTTTTTTTATTATTAACATTCTATATAATATATATAAAATATAGTCTGTTTACTAGCATAATGATGTCACCCATATTTTTTTATATGTATAAAAACATATAGACATGTGTTTGTGCCTGTGCATGTGTGTGTATGTCCATAGCAGAAAGGGTGAAGGGGCTGTACCGAGCTGACTCCAGTAGTTCAGTACCCAGAAGCTGCTGAGGGGAGGCTGTCCCAGCCGTGCCGGGGTGACCCCTCGTTCCGGGGTGGGGGAGCCCGCGCAGCCCTCCCCTCGAAAGCACGCTCAGCCTTTGCGTTCCTGCAGTATGGTTTCCTGTGTTTATTAGAGCAGAAATAATGAAAACCTAAAACCCGATTAAGTTTAATAAGTTTTTTCTCTTTCATGAGAGCTTGCGGACACATTAACTGCCAAACTATAGATTAATTCTGTTCATTGAGCTGCAAATGTTTTGGCAGAAATAAAACCTGTCCTTCGCAAAGAAGGGAGAATTCCTCTTCCAACAGCTAACTTAGTAATGATAATACAGAATTAATCTAGCTTAATGGTCTGGAACTGCCGCCTTTTAGGGGCTCTAATGGACCTGCAGAGCGAGTGCTTCTGGCGCAGGGTGGGTCCGTCCGTCTGCAGGCTGGGGGTGCTCAGAGGGAAAGAAATTGCGATTTTTATTCTTGAGGTTGCCTTTCCCTTACCGACTCGGGCTCCCCGCGGGCCCGGGGCAGGGGCGGGAGGAGGTTGTGCTCTCAGAYGGGAACAGATCTGACCAACGCGACTGCCTGAACTGCCGAGAAGAACGCTGGCACTGCTTGTCCCTCAAGCCGGAGAGCCCGGGGGCGGCGCAGCCGGCGGGTCGCTCCTGGCTCCATCCTGCAGCCGTTTGGAGCATTACGGACGGCTTAAGCATTTTACAGAAAGAACTTTGAGCGCAGAAACCGAGACCCCAAGGCAGGGGATGGCACAGTCCCCTCCGGCACCGCCCCGCTGCCTGGTTCTGCGCTCGCAGGACATCCCTCGCAAAGGAGAAAAGCGGGAGAACCTCTGTTCCGTGGCTGCAGGTGTGTCCTACGGAAAAGCCGCCCACCGCCTGGGAGGCGTGAGCMGGGCCGGGGTCAGCGGGCGCAGGAGCCGGGAGAGTCCAGGGACGTGCAGCTCCCCCAGCATCCACCWGACACAGGCACGTGCGCCTCACACAGCCCTCTCACGGCCAGTTGGGTGATTTGCTTTGCTTACCTGAACCATCCCTAAGTTATCAATGTATTTATAGCAAGTAAACCAGAAATACTAAAAAAAAAAAATCCGCCATTTAAGAAACTCTTTCTATCTTTTATTCAACTAATTGATCATTTAATTTGATGCAGGTTTCCTTTATCCCCTRTATACATCCAGGTTGCTTCCTACATCCCCTATATACATTTAGGCTGATCAATTCCTCCAGGACATATCGTCTCTCCAATGCAGCCATTATTTACCATTTTCTTACCAGGTCTGTTCACCTTCAGCTCTCTGAACACGCCAAGTCCGGCATAGCTGCTGGGGAGGCTGTGGGAGCAATCCAGCTTCCTCCGGCACTGACAGCGTCTCTCCTATTAAAAACCAATATGGCAGTTGGAAAAAAATGATACACCAGGGCCTGCTGCTGCCGCCGCTATATTTAGATTCTCCTGCTGCTGTTTCCGTTGTGCCAGATTGAATTTATTTCTACTAAATAACCATTAAATCGATCTGTTTGGACAGAAGCGGCATTGCGGTATTTTAAATAAACCTTTATTGCATTTGTTCAACATATAAACGTTGTGTTGAAGGCAGCCATACCATCCAGCATCTGCAAGCACCTAGTCACGTAAAAACGCAGGAACACAGGCGATCTGTCCTTTAAAAATTATATTCCCACATCATCGCCGGAGCCCTCTCCTGCACTGCCCGGATCAGCTCTAGGGTCGGGTTTTCTTCMTTTCCTTTCCTTTTTCTCCCTAGCAGGATTGCTGCCCTGACCCTCAGCATCCCAAACTGCATTTACAGATAAAAAATATATCATCTACTTCCTTGGAGTGCGTCACGACCAAGCCAGGCTTATCTGGCACTGAGAGGGAGCAGGACTGACGGGGAGTTACTGCCGCCTTCCTCGCCGCGCACAGCGCAGGCGATGCCGCCAGGTAACAAGAAAAGTCACTCGTATTTTTAAAACCACACATTGCTTTGTTAGCTTATCGCACTGCAATCCTCACACGGCGCAGATGGCTCCTGCTCTTGCCAAAGAATGTCATTATTTGGAAAACGAACAAAAGTTGGAGCCTGATGTTTGGYAGATGAAATCTGAAGTCCTCACTTGGACTAAAATTCACGTTAGCTTAAAGAAACTTGGGTGAGTGAAGGCCGCTGACYGGCTCTTACATCTGCGGGTAAGAATTCTGGTTATGTACACTCTGAAATGTAWTATTTACTGAAACAAAAAGGGACATGTCATATACTGAAACTCATTAAATTGTAGCAGTGTATCTAATCCAGATCAAAGAGTTTTAAGATTGAAGTGAGAGACTGGCCTCCATGTTATTTCGTATCAAATCCCAGGACTGCGGATTATTGCTATTGCAATTAAATTATTGAATAGRAATAATTAATTAATTAATTAATTAAATTCCTGATTGATTTACTCCTAATCATTCCGCGCTCAGGATAATGAGCTGCATGAGTGAGACGGAGGCAAAATAAATGGGGAAAAGATTCAGCTGACGAACTGAAGGAGAGAAGGGAAAAAAGGGACGGTGGTGTGATCGCATGGGGGGGTTGTGTCAAACACCACCGGCCCTTCAAGACTAAAGATAGGGTGATGAATAAACGGAGTGCTGGCTGCACCCCAAGTGCCACTTGGGACCCAGTGCCAGAGCGGGACATCAGGTCCCAGGGCTTCTTACTCCAAAGTACTGTCCCAAAAAAATGACTTTGGGACTTCCGAGGGGCCAAGGAACCCCTCGGCACGAGCTACACGAGCCACTCCCCCCGGAAAGGAGCGGCGAGCAGGCGAGGGGAGACTATCACCCTACGGGGACCTGCAGGAAAGCGGGAGTAGAAACRTATTTGCAATTCAAGTAGTTGCGTGTATACACAAAATGCTTTTTTTTTCTTCTAAGGAAGCCATAAAACACCCCGCGCTGCTGCTCCGAGCACGCTCGTGGCACCAGGAGGCGGCGCGGGGAGGCTGCCCCGCGGCGGGGGGGACCACCCCCCCCACATTTACTCTGCAATCTGCCTATGCCTGTTTGCAGGTGCTTGTGCACGGGTATATACATGATCTCTCCCTTTCCTTCACCTAAAAATATATTTTTGTCATTTAAAAAAAAGCGCTCTGAAGATTGCATTATTCATATTCTCCAAATAAGCAACAGCAAAGAACTATAATTTTCAGCAAATCTTGTGATTTCCATCCAACACATGCCTTCAAATTCCCCAGAGCATACTGCAGCCCTTACAGCCTGCCTCTTACTGTAAGTTACAGTGACGATAGCTTTCTCGCTCGTACTTTCTTTTCCTTTTTTGATTGTGCCCTTTCTAATAGCCGGCTCCTACAAAGAGTCTTTCCTCCTGAAATAGCATAATCAAGAATTCAAAACACATAGAATTTTATTTTTTGTTTTTCTCCTCTCAGATTTACTGATATAAAGGTCAAAAATAATGAAGCCACCCCTGAAGTATAAAATTTCCRTGGGAGTTTTCTCCTTTTTGGTTCAACCCCTCTCTCTTGCACAAAAAGTTTCCTGTAAAGCTGCTGTAGCAGACTGCATTAGGACAGGGTGGGATACAGGGAGGTGGACTGCAACCCGCGGTGGCTGTCCTCTCGGTAAAAGTCATTAGCAGACCAGAACACTAAGAGCCACCGCTTTCCGGTTACTGCAGGGAGAAGAAAACAAGAAGAAAACATAAARTTACGGTCCATTTACTGCACCGGTCAGATTTGATTTTTTGAGGAGTCTGAAGCAGTTTTTACAGAACTCTTTTCTATCATTGTTACTTCATAGGGATTTAAGAAAAACAGAAAAAAGAGACTAAAACCGTTTTACAAGCACGGTTCAGGGCTAACCATTGCACTGGCAGAATTTACACGTCCTTACAATAAAATCCCAGGTTGGGGCTGGGAGCGGCTGAGCGGGCTGGCTGGGGGGGCTGGGGGGGGCCGGGGTGGGACCCCGCAGCCCCGAGGCAGGGCCAGAGGCAGCCCCCGCCAGCGCCCAGCACCCCGGGCTCCAGCTGCCGCCCGCACCTCCAGCCGCGCCAGACCTCGGCCAACGCTGTCCCAGGCCTCCTTTTCGATCCAAATAGCAGATATTCCGGAAATCCCTCAGCCCTGCCATGCTCGTTGTGCTCCGGCCAGCAGCAAAGCCGTCCCGCTGGCCCCTCCGCGCAGCCCCGCACTCCTGCCGCAGACGCTCTTGCTGTCCCCAGACCTAAACCCCACCTGAGTGCAGGGGGACACAGAAGACCCCACCAGCCCCACAGCCGGACTTTGCTCAGGCTGCACCAACTCCCTGCTGAGTTTCTCCGTGTAAAGGAGTCTTCTTCATGCTGGCAGTTAAGGACCACATGGACACTGCTGATTTTTTTTTTAATTTAAATTAAATAATTCCACTATGAAATATGCCACCAGGAGACATGAGGGTGTCAAGCCCGAGAGCTCTGACGGCGGTGCTGCACGGCTCGGGGACACCAACCCAACCTCAGCCAGTTCCCAGCCAGCGGGGCCAGAACTGGAGCAGTGCGCCTGTTTCCCCTGTTGCTGGGGGCTTTAAAGAAGGCCAACATGCAGACTATTTTAAGGAAAGGTAAAAATCATACTGTTCTGTATAGAAAACCTTTCATTTGTGTTTGTTGTGACACTTCCTTTTTTTAAACTTTACAATAAAAATCAAAGACAATCCCCAAATCCCTCCAAAACATCTGAATTAGTTATTAATTTATAATCATTCTTGCCATACTAAACGAAATTTTGATGACTGCTTTCCCTCTAAGTATATAAGGTCTGTTTTAATGAGGACTCAAATTCTGGGAGCATACAAGCAAAATGCTGAAGTTAGGAAGTTTCTTTCCCTGTCCCCAAAATGCAGCGCAGGAGAGGGAGATGGCAGCAGGCAGGAGCAGGCGAGCTGGGAAGGGGAACCACGGTGGGACTTCCCCATGGGCAGTGGGGCAGGAGGCAAAACCTGTGCAGCCCCTTTCCTCGATTACCCTCCTCCCTCTGACCTCCCAAAATTCATTACAAAGTTACCACAAAATCCTTAGAAATTTTGCCACGACTGGAAAGGCCCCACATGGGGACGGGGAGCCGAGCGGGACCGTCCGTGCCAGCGCAGGTGCTGCTCAGGCAGCAGGAGGCAGAAAAAACGCTTTTTAACAATTCATTTGTTAATTAGGAATTGAAAGCGGTGCAAGAAGCGGAAAGGTTAGCTCAGGCTTCTGCCGAGGAGGTGGAGTGGTGAGGATGGATGGTTCAGAGGAGCACGAATAGATGTTCTGACATGGAGACTATGGCTGGATACGCAGAAACCACGCGGGCACACGTCCTCGAGGGGCACGGATGCAGCTGAGAAAAGAGCTGAGAGCACAGCGGGCAGTAACCGGGATTGTTCTTAGCTCTGAATCGTTCTCCACCTCCTTCCCCCCAAACACCAGCGACCATCCCGAGCCGTGGCCAGCCCTGGGGTCCTGCTGGGAAGATGGCATTGCCACGGGGGCTGCCCGGTGCGGTGGCACAGCCGGACGCTGCGGCGCTCGGGGCAGCGAGCTCGGTGCTGCTGCTGCAAGGAGAGGCAGGTACCAGAGCAGGCAGTAGACAAGGTCTGCTTAATTCATCCCCGGGTTTTAATTGGATTCTTTGCAGATTCACATCTTAATTGAGCTGAGTGATAAATGTCTCATATTGCTTAATTGGATTGTATCTTGTGCTAAACACATGCAGACGGGTCTGAAGCCGCAGATCGCGATGGCGGGGGAGCAGCAGAGCCGGCCGCGGCGCAGGGCACCCTCCCCAGCAGCCCATAAAGTGCCAGCACTCGCCCCGCGCCTCGAAACCAGCTGCAAGAAATACCATTAGGGAAGAGGTTAAGGCTTGCTGCCAGGGAACGCGCTGGCCACCGGCTGTAACGAGATTGTGACTTCATTTTGTACATCAGTTAAACAGTGAAAACTTGGTTTTGCCATTTATTTACCCTACGGGGCTCAGAGGGACATACAGCCCGTTCCCCGACAGTCGGGCTGGTTGCAGTCCTGTGTTACAAGGAAGCATGTACATAGCTGTATGTATGARCACATCGGGACAAAGTATTTCCTGGTAAAGGTTCCATTTCCTAATGAAATGGAATACATGGTCCAGCTGTAATAGAAGCAATTTAACCTAAATCTCTGAATATACCGAGGCATATCCAGTATTGATCCGAATAGGCACTAATTGCACCCAATGCTGAGCACAGGAAGGAAGAAGCCGTATTTCTGCTGAAAAGACTTTTTCTTTCCATTATCATTAGATAATGCAGTTCAGACGTCTGCTTTCGCAAATCCATTCAGCATAAGAAATGACCTTACTGCCTTTACTGCCTTTCACTTTCTGAAAACTCCTGAAGAGCTCCCTTTGCAGTTTGACCCCTCTGCATTTTCCCCGTCCAGGCGTGGCCGTGGACACCCGGACAGAGCCGAGCCATAAATCCCAAAGCCACACACAGCTGCCAACCCAGGGAAGTGGAAATTCACATGTAGATGCAAATTTTAACTTTGCACGGGGCATTGGTTTTACTTTAATAGCAAATGCAAAGGGATTAGGTGCTCTTGGGCAGGAGGAGACCACTCCGGGACGTTCCTTTTYTGCCCTTTTGTTACCTGCTTTAACACACTTTCAATATAATACGTGCATTTGCAAGCAATGAAAGTATTTCACTATTAGTGTCACATAAAAACTTTCACTGTGCTTATAGYATGAGTTACTTCAGTGAAAATAAGGTGCCCTTTAAAAATTATAACTGAAGAAAAAAACATAGGGAGTTAACCAGTGGTGGTGCCTTTAAAGGTATAAAATTCCAGTCCACTATATCAAAATACAACCATGCAACACTGATAGGTCTTCTGAAATATAACCACTTAGGGCTGAAAAATTAAAATACTTGGGTCTTTTAAGTTCCTTTTCTTCTTCTCATAGCTTAAAAGCAGCTGTTCATTGTGCTCTTACTGTAAGGGAGGAAAAATTAATGTAAAGTTCCCACGTGCAAACCTGTACAGGTACAAGATGATATTCCTTGCAGCAAGTTTCATGMTGAAATTTGAGCGTAAGTTTCAGAGGAGACTAAAAAACCTGCATTTGTGGATTAGGGAAAGAAAACCCCTCAATAAACCCTAAAAATGTTTCCCTGGGCGGGTACCAGTGGGCGATGGGGCCCCGGCTGCGCCGGTGGTGCTGGGGGGAACTTCACACCCGGGGTAAACGTTTGGAAGCGTAACTGCAGCGTTGCTTTAATGACATTTTGTGCCTGAGAAAGCACCCCGCTAGCTTTCTGTCCCCCGTCCCCGGAGCTGCTGTTCCTCCACTCCACGGGCTACGGCCGTGCTACGAGGCGGCAGCGCCGAGTCRGGTGGCTGCAGCTGCACCTAGTCCTTGACAGACCTCCAACACCAGCCCCCTGCAAACCCATCCAAACTGTTTGGGCAAATAAAGGTGTGACAGAAACACGCCTGAAATAAACCCAAGCGGATATTTTACGTTTTGTCACTCCAGCTTGCCACACCAGCACTGGCCTTTGCAGAAGAGCAATGCATCCAGCTGACAAAACAGCAGCTCCCCGTCGATGCGCTCGTTAGTTTTCAATAAGGCTGCAAACGCAGCGCTGGAATTTCTCAGGGAAAGCAAAATATTTTCGGTTTTGCCAGCAAGCCATCAGAGCAAGCTTAGCCGCAGTCGAYGATTTGGGTGATGGGACAGGACTTGCCCAGTGACGGTTGTGCAGCCGCCCCAGGGGGACCTCAGTAACTGCTGCTTTAATGATGATGGGAGATGCTGAGGAAGGCTCCCGGGCGGTGACCCCGCGCCTCTGCTCTCAGGCGCTCAGCATCCTGCTTTCCGCGCCTTCTCCTGAGCCCCTTCCCTCCCTCCAGCCCCGCTTGGAGCAGCCAGACCTGGATCACAGCAGAGCAGAGCAGAACCACAGCAGACAGAAAGCCAAAGGGCTTATTCTCTAACATTTTAGCTTAATGAAGCTTCTCAAGGGTTTGTTCCCTACCCACCAGAAACACCGGCTTGACCTCGAGGGAGCCGTTACAAACCCGGCGGGYACTTGCTCGCCTTCACCGCTTTTCGGTGCGCTTCCCCCAGGCATTTCCATCAGAGATTTCCTTCTCTATTTAACAGCTTTTGGGCCGGGGTGGGAACGCAAGGTTTGAGCAGCATAAGGAGTTAATTGTGGGTTTTCTGTGAGTCATGTTTGGAGTGTGAATATATAACTGGGAATTGATCCTTTTGGCYGGAATAGAACATATTTGTTATAAATACATATACTGTTCCTAGTTAAGAGGTTTCTCTCTACCCTTTCCCCAGGACGTCTGAATTACTTCAGTTCTCAGGGCAGAACAGGCGTCGGGCTCGCTGCTGACCCCGGCGCGGCTGACTGTCACAAGGGAACTTGAGCACAATTCCTCAGTAAAAACAAATTTAAAGGATTTTTATTGCTAAAAGTAGGTCTGTTACCTAGAAAGTTCGAGACTTAAGATTTTGTCATAGATACTTTATGAGCTGGAGTTTCCTGCCTGTGGCCTGTTGCAGCCTCCTTCGGGAACGCAAGTGAGCTTGGTGGGGARTCTGTCACTGCCGGTGCCCTGGCTCACAACTGCAATAAGTATTTAAACCGTGATGTACATTTTGGAGTTCTCACTACCACCTGCAAAGGCCTCTGTTGTGAATTTTATTTCTCCTCATTTACAGGGCACATTAATATRTATTATCCCCTATTTTTATTTATGGAATACAACAGAATCCAAATTTTCAGGGAGGGTCTATACATTTTGGTAGAAATAATAATTACTAAACCAGCCTATTAGAAGACTTGTTTATCTTTTTCCTTTACTTATTTCCTTTTCTCTAGGGAGCTATGAGGACTAAAGCTGACATTAACCACTCATCTTTTTCCTTCTACAAGTAATGGGTCATTGAAGAACTCGACTCCACGAGAACCGTCACTTCAAAGGGTGATCTTAAATCTTCTGGTTTATTGGTCATTTGCATCTACTCTGCCTGCTCCAGTTGCACAAATTATATCTAATGGAAAGAATTTTATGAAGCTATTCTATGGTAATGTCTGGAATATTAAAAGGTGCTAATGTATATGAGGCCAAAGCCTGTTTACTTGTCATTTCAAGCTCTATTAGAAGCATACAAACAAAATTTGTTTCCTTCGGGGAAGGCAATGTTTGTTTGCAAATTTTAATGGAGCCTGCAAGCGTCAAACAAAAATTGAGTGCTTCCTTTTAAAATGCATAACTGAAAATTTAATTTAGAAAGGAAAGCCCTGACCTCCATGAGAGATGTAGAGAGAACTTCATTCATGTCTGAAGCTGCCATTAAATTCTAGATGTGAGAAAAAGGTGCAAATTACTTGCATAGGAGTCTCTCCACCATTGAGACGGATGCAAAAGAAATCCCATGAACRTCCTTGTTTTCTGTATGGACTGTACATTTAGAAAAAGCTTTRTTTTTAAAAAGAAAAAAATCTTGCTTTGACTACAATGAGTTGACCACATTTTTATTGTTAGRCTCTCATGCCAGAAGAGGAGAGGCTAGCGTAGCTCCAGCTACGGCAGTCTCGGAAGTTTCTGTTGAAGTTCTGCTTGAAACAGAGGATACAGAAAAACCTGCATGCAGATGCCTACAGGATGCACAGTCAATGGGAACAGCGGCCATCGTAAGGATTACGGGGAAAACCAGCAGCGAGGACAGTAATTAGAGTATAAAAGTGACCGCCAGCCACTCTCCCGGTATTTCCCTGGATGACCTTGGCGGTCAGACGGCGCCGGCTGACAGCTGCCCTTCCACCTCCGACCCACCAGAATGACAGCTCGCAGTTAAGAGCCCAGCTTGAAGTTAAGGCTGGTTAGGAATCTGCTCTAAGGTAGAGTTCGTGCCATTTTGCATATACTAACCTGTGTTTAAACSCATTATAAATACAAAGAAGAGACCTCCCGTTTGTATAGTCTTTATGGGGGTAACTCCAAGTGTTTTTTTAAAAATCTGAGCATATAAAGGAGGTGGCGACTGAAGAGCAGCATCTTCCCCAAAATAGACTGGGATGTCAGAAGMAGCAAATCTTTAATTCCCTGAAGACAACACTGCACTGAAGTATTTAAGAGGAAGCAAAATACCCAAGTCCTGCTGTCTCAGCTTACAAAGCCAGAAGCACTTGCCCAGGGTCATTTCAGGCTGGAACTGCCAAAATTTGAAGGAGATGCCACATGGTGGAAGTCCAGAGCAGGACTTTAGTCTGAAGACTGGTATTTTGGAAGTGATTTTGAAAAAATCAGTCTCTTCATTTTAACAGTTTAACAAACTGTTAARCTGAAGACAGTTTAACAAACTACATTATGCTATGTTTGAATTATATTATCATCACCATCACCCCTGGAGAAATTTCATAGGGTGTGTGAACAAAATCCCAACACGTGTAATAAAGTACACAAAGCCCATTACAAAAATGTGAGGAACAAGGTACCCTCCAGAGARCAAAGAAAATCTAAAGAGGTGTTAATGTTTCCTGTGACAGCCAAGAAAACAATTGCCGGTAAGAAATCAGTTTATTATGGAAATGTTTGGGGKTTTTTTAATGGAAAAAAACCCRTTCAGTAGCATGTAGTAAAATAGAAATCAAATAGGAATTAAATTTCAGATATCAAAGAGTGAAATCCAGAAATGTAAACGTTACTGCAGTGCTGCCGGATGCACTAGCCCCTTCCGAAGCAATGCCCTAATTGCACTGACCGTACAGGCAAACTCTGAGGGCCTCAGGGTTCCCTAATAACCAACACGGTTAATACTGGGTTCACTTAGACGTTGAGTTCTGTCCAGCCACCAGCTAATCAGCGTAGGAGCCAGTTCTGGAGATTTCCACAGATAGCAGGCAGAGTGGGAGAGGACGTCTGGGCAACTTTCAACATCTCTCTCAGAGGCGGAGGCTTCCCAGCCCGGGGGTGTCCAGAGGGGACGTGGGAGCCTCTGGCCACCAAGAGGGCTCTCGGGAAGGGCTGTTATTTGGCCGATGCAATCCCACCGCGTGCAGTGAGAGCTAGGACRCTGATGGCACCGTTATCTACGAATAAAACCTCCTCCTGTTGTACGAATGTTCAGCCACTTGAGAGGGAAGAGGCTTTTATACCGAGGGCTTGGTACTGAGCTGCTGAGCAGGAGCTGTCATGGAGATCAGCCCAGCTCAACCACGGCACTGCAGAGATCTCGCCGTGGTGCTGGTGGTGAGCCTAATCCACTGGAGCGAATCAGAGAGAAAAACTGGGAGTATTAACCGTTAGCAACTACTTTTATTTTAAAATATAAAACCAAAGYGTATAAAGTTAAAAAACCCTGGAATGTTCAAAACCAGACAGAAGCAATTACAGGCTATGGCTCAGCAGGTTTGCACCACAAAGTCTAAGCAAGTCTCAAAGAGGTTACAAAGAAAAACAGGATTATAGCACTCATTAACAGACAAGAAGATCAGATTTTTGAGCTGAAATAGTTTGCAGGTTTTTTGGCTTATAGCAAAAGATGATGTATCTAAAGGGGTGCCAGAAGGAAGCTACCAGGATGATTTCTAAGCTTAGAAAAACTGGCTTTGTTGTGAAAGCCTCCCAGATTTCATCCAAAGGAAGGCAAAGAGCTCAGGGGAGGAGAAAGGCTCTTCAGTTCTGCAGACAAGAACAAGGTGCTGCAAGGGCTACAAGCTAGATAATTTCAGGACAAAAATACAGCTGCAAGCTTGATAGCAAAGGTAATTTTCTCTTGTGAATTATTCTGATAGAGGCATACAAGAGAAGAAATTTCATGTCACAACTTTAAGTATATTCTCTGGGAGCTCCCTTACTCGGGGAGGAATTATGGCTTTCGGGAGGGAAGGGGCGAGGCGGCCGCGGCCGGGCAGAGATGCTGCGGCTCCGTGGGCTGGTGCCGGGAGGCAGATCGGGGGGGGTCGGTGCCAGAGGGGCCCTTCCGCCGCCGCCGAATGGGCACGTCATCAGCTCCCGTCCCCGGAATAATAACGGTAATTTGAGAAATAGTTCAGGCCAAGTAACTTCAGACTGCTGGGTACGTGCTGTTCAGAGCCCTACAAGGCCAGGAAGGCTTTGGAGTTCCTTGGTTTGCTCTTTTCTGCATTGTCTTTAGACTTTTCTAGAAATTTCTAAAAAAGGCACTCAGAAGCAATATGATGTTCCCCTCCCTCCTCCCCCCCATTTCTAATTGAAATATTTATTTTCCCAGTTTACTCTCATCAATAAATACAGGGATTTTTGTTTGTTTGTTTTTTTCTTTCACCTCCCCAGGGCGTTTTGGGAAGGAGGGACATCAGGACAAGGGGCGGGCAGGCACCCAGGCTGGCGTGGTCACTCGAGGGTGAAAGGCAGCACCGGCTCCTCACAGAGTCCGGTAGAGCCAAAACTAAAGACAAACGACAGTCTCTATCTCTTACCGAGGGAAAGAGGAATTGTTTCTGCTCCCATGAGGTATTTTGGACAGGACCTGTTTCTAACGGAAGAACGCAGTGAGAACAAGGCACTTCTATTACTCCAAATAAAACAGATCACATGGCATAACTTTAAGGTGAAATTACTTTCCAGAGTGAACTYTGTATGAATGCTTGAAATATTTACCACCTGGTTTATTTTAGACATTATTGTTAATAACATAAAGTCTTCTGACGAGAAGACCTTGCTTTCTGCAGAAGACAATGTAGCATATAAAGACTTTTTAAAATTAGCCATTTGCAGCAGTAAAAACATAATAATTTTTATTTCATTTTTCATCATGCTATTAAAGAGATCGCTACTGTTTCTGTAAAACAACTGCCCACACAGCACCTGCTAATGCCATAGCTAGAATAGTGCATTAATTTATTTTTCCAGGGTATTTTGAAAGCATAGRCTGTACAAGCAAGCATTTATTAGAATTTCTATTACTTGCTAAAAGTATGCCCTAAAAAAACCACATAATTCTAAACCAAGATGTAGTCAACTCACCCTTCTGAATAATTTCCTAGGAACTTAAACCAAAGAAATGTATATTTATATGGCCTCTGCTCACAGAGGAAGAATGAGTTTTTTCCRAGTCAACTATTTTCCACGGAGATATAATTGCTACGTGGAATCAGGACTGCTGCCGCGCTGGGACCCCGCAGAGGATGGAGCCCCTCTGCTCCCCAGCCCCCGTGGGTCTTCCCCTCCAGCCCCCCTTGGCAGAGCGGGGGGATGCTCCAGGCCTGACCCAGCAGCCGGGTCGGCTTAATTCAGTTTCCCAAGGAAAATAAGTGTTTGGCATGCGCTCCCGCTGCGGTGGGAGCGAAGCCCGTATGGAAATGAACTACAGCCCTTGCTSGGAATCAAGCAGGAAATCCGTAACCGATAGTGCTCCAAACAACACAAGGTGTAATAAACAGAGTAGAGAATTTAACCAAAGAAACATTGAACTACTGTCTTCRGAGAGGGGAAAACACTGACAGCAGGGAGATAAATCTGTCAGTGACTGACACTGTTTTAAATTTGTATTTATTTTCCATTAAACTTTGGTTATTTGGCCACTGTGGGTTGAAAAGTAATTTAAATATTTCCATTCTTTCATGTATATTAAAATGTTGATGAAATATACATAACCCACCATAACTTTTCTTCCCCTTCCCCCCTCCATTAGGGTAAAACATTCCCTTAATTCAAAGATTTGAGATCTTCATAACCCATCATTCCCTATTCCCCATTATATYTTCCCCCTACCTTTAAATTTCAGAACATTTATTAAATGAAACACTTCAGAAATGACTGCAGAAAACCCCATAATCTGTTTCTATAGAGACAGGTCTGTCTTGATTCAGTAAAAGGTTTGTAAAGAGGAAAAAAGGACAAAGCATCAGGACAACGGGCAGCATTAAATCCACTGAGGCGCTGGGCTTGCAGATGAGTCTAGTTGGTGAATAACCGTTTGTGAAGAGATTGCGTAGCCCGATGGCTCTGCCACTGGACTCCCCCTTCTCCGGGGGGAGCCGGGTGCCGTGCCCCACGTACACCCGCCCGCTGCTCCTCTCGTCCCGCGAGGAGATCCAGGGCCGGCTTCACCAGCCACGGKATGGAGTGGGTTTAATTTAACCGGAGAGTAACGCTGATGGTCACCACTAATGGAAGTGCATTTACCCCAAAAAATCAAAATACCCAAACCACCCAAAAAAACTTCACATCTGGCATTAAAGAGAAAAAAACCACCCAAAGACAAGCTCCACCTTTGGCACCCAAGCCACACTGCAGTTAGCAAGAATAATTTGAGCTAAAAACTGGCACAGAAGCTGAGGTATATATGAACACACTTTGAACTTTGCCAGCTGCGTGAAAGCTCCCTACTCCAGGAGGCACTTAAATCGCGCTGTTTGGGRAAGATTTATTTGCCCTGGTTTTTTCAGATCATGGGCTGAGGCTCATTAGATATTTGCAGGTAATTCACATTCCATTTCAAGACCATAAAGTATCCACCATAGGGAAAACCGGTTATAGTTACACACCGTGCATATTCTTCAGCCCTTTGGAGCAGTGATTTATCAAAGCATCGCTCCACATCTATAATTTCTTGTTACTGATGTGCTGTATTTTATACGCAGTACTTCAGTAATCCTGATTAAAGTATATTTCAAAGGCTACAGAAAGTAGGGAAGGACTTTTTTCTGTTGCAAAGTTTTTAGAAGGAAGAGTTGTATACGTGTTTTGTATCATCATTATTGTGAAAAAAATGATGAAGAGGCACAAAGCACTTGGAACAGCAGTTGGTGCCATTGTGGCAGTGTTACACCCCCAAAACCTCATTAAATACTCTCTCTGTAATAGACAATAAAATGATACAGTTTCGCACTTACTGCCCATCATGGATAYTGCACTCACTAATGAGTTCAGTCTAATCATCAGGACCTTCTATGCCATTTAATAAGCATTCCTACTTTTCCCTTTTGAATGAYGACCACCAGCTCCAAGTCCAGCGCTGTCACCTGCAGTCTACAGACATTTTCAAGCTATTTTGAATCAGTCTTGAAAACAAAAGCAAAACCGCACGGCAAACAGAGGGGAACACACAGGGATATTGCAAGCACTTTGGCCTTGCTTTGTTTAGATGAGCTTAGGGCATTTTGAAGGCTAACACGGGCAGTGATGGCCAGAGGGGTTGTGGTCTCCAGCTGGAGGGGCTGGGGCTTTCTGGCACTGGAGGAATGGATGGATCATGGCAAGGTGCAATGGAGACCCCAAACACACGACTAACCATCGGCCCATGGTGGGACTGCAAGTGTTTACATCTCACTCCCCTCCAAAAAATGCACAATTCTCTCACGAGGAAATGGGCAGAACGTGGGCACCTGTGTAAGACCGCATGTAAGAGAAAAGGTCTGGAGCTCCGAGGTTATCACCATCCCTTGCACCGACTGCAACTCGCTGCTTATTTAAATGGGAAAAGGAACAGAATTCCCACCATTGGTACATGGAGCGGAGGCACACCCCCAGCAATCGTGTCCAGTTGCCATAGAAACAACCTTGCTTAAAAAGGACAGTGTTTAATGTTCCATTAACGTGAAGTACTGCAGTGGATTGTGCTCATTTATAAGGGGGCATATTTTACATGTGATGTAATTCCTGTATTTGTGCACTTCCTCAGATTCCAGATTACCATTTGGAAAGCTATCCATCATACCACCTACCCCAAATGCCAGCTAGGGAGCCTGCCTGCAATGACATTTCTATGCCAGGGATTTTTGCTCCCTCTGGCCCGTCGTTCCACCAGACCTGGGTGCTATGGMTTAAAACAAGGCAAGACTGGGACATTGGTATAAAAATAAATGGTCAAGTTTGCATGGTCAARTTATTTAGCAAAAGCAAAGTGCTCCTCAGCCTTCTGCAGCCATGCAGMAGCTCCCGGGTCATCGCAGTGGGCAGCCCTTGGGGCAGCCAGAGGGTCCGGGGACCACCACCATCACCACCACCACCCCCTTTGGGGCGACAGGCAGGAAGAGGCCACGTGCGTGAAAACACACAGCACTGGGGCAGGAGAAAGAAAGAACAGCTCCAAAAATACTGSAGTTATCAGCAATAATACAGGCTATGTATTGAAGTTACTCAGGCTTGCTCGTAAAGTGAAACGTAAGAGATCCATGTATAATTCTGTATGCCAGAGATCTTGCACAGATAGCTCAGTATATCTCCTTGGACTCCTTCAATGTTCACGTTTTGCATTTTCTGTTGGGCCATGTATGTAGCAATGCAACATTCTGATCTTTTTTTTGTCAACAGTTAAAATTTTCTTAATGAATAACCATAAGCCCAGGAAATAAAGAAGAAAAATTATTGTTAGTCTATTAGCACCAGTGAAAATAAGAGTTAAAGTAGTAGTCAATACTGCTTTCAATTACAACCTCAACTGACATGCATGTTTTTCCCAAAAACGTGATCACCTTTTTTCTTTTTAATTATGACTACCACGTACCATCAGCAGGGCCTTCCCAAGAGGAAGGTGCCAAGCCTGAGAGGAATACCTGGGACATGTATAAACCATGAAGTGAGCTCCCTGCATCTGTCCTGCAAGGACATCTCACTGCTTGCCCGTTTCTTCCCTCCCGAGCTGTCCCCCACCATCGCAGAGGGCTCTCCAAGGGCTCCCCAAGGCTCCAGCATCAGTTCAAGTGGCACCAACCACACCGTGTCCTCCCAGGGAGCTTACCCACGCCCTATTTACAGGTTAGTTATGTGCTTTTGCTGAAAGCTGTTCCAACTGTGGAATGTATTTCCAACCCAAGTTTGGGCTTTGAGAAAGTAAATGAAAAACTAGAATCAAGTCAAATGCCACAGCTTTTGTTCCCCACTGTACATAAAGCCAACTAAAGGTTTACTTTCCATTGGCCCTCCCCAAATATTCGCCCTCTTGCTTTCTTACCGCTGTCCCKAGAGCTTCACCAGGAGCTCAAACAGTGAGGATGAGCAACCTCAGTTTGCCTGCCTTTTATTTATTTATTTTAAATCATTTATAAAATTTGGCTTTCAAACAAATCTGCTGGGGCAATGAATTTTGCAACTCTATTATAGAGGATGAAAGAACTTATTCTTCCTCTGCATCTTCCCTTGGGCTTTATATGAATTTTATGTCTCTTATTTCTCATATTATTGCCTTCTCTGTGACACTGACCATTTTATAGATCCTGATCATTTATTTCAGATGCCTTTTCTGTCATTGTCTCAACTGAAGAAGCATAGTTTACTTACTTTTCCCTGTAGAAATCACTCCATAGTCTAACAAATTAGAGAAAAATGACAGCAATTATCACTCCTACAGTCTTTTAGACGCTGGATTAGGGGAAGGGGTGTCAGAATAACACTTAAAATATACATAGACCAGCAATTTACCTATTAGGAAAAGAAAGAGCAAAGAAATACTCTATTGCTCTTTTGACTTACTGTCCTGCCCCCCCCCCCCCCAGCACAGAGCTCCTGGGGGCTGCGCAGGACCCCCGCCATCAGCCTGTGCCAAACCAGTACAGCTTCCAAGGGTACTGGAAATATCACCCTCTTTCCTACTGGTCTGGAGCCTGGGAGCAGCCATAGCAAGTGCAGAATACCCCAGGGTCTGAAGGCAGCCACCAAACCCTCACATCTCCCCACTGAGATTTTTATTAAAATACTTCTGCATGTTGTCTGTGGAAAGTATAAAAAAAAAAAAAAAAGGAAAAAATATGAATAAAGATGACATTGTGCTTATTCTCTACGTGGAAGCGTAACACAGCTTTGGGATCTGTCGCTACGTGTTTCCTAGAGCCTGAACACCAGTTTGTGGTGTGGCTTCGCCCACCAGTTTGACTCACGGTGNAAAGATGACATTGTGCTTATTCTCTACGTGGAAGCGTAACACAGCTTTGGGATCTGTTGCGACGTGTTTCCTAGAGCCGGAACACGGTTGGCTTCGCCCACCGGTTTGACTCACGGTGCTGGGACATCACCTCGGTGGGGAGAGGGCACAGCCCCGCGGCTTGGGGTGGGCAGGGGGGCACCGGCCCCCTCATGCCCTTGCCTCCCCGTGCAGACAGCCCCAGCATGCCATTTCCAATGGGGCAGGCAGAGCCAAGGTTGTTTTTTTTTTTTTTTTTTTTACAAAAACTTATTTATCTCAAGAAATAAAAGGGCTGCAGTGACACCCTTTCTCCCCACTGCCCATTCCCTTCCATTCGGGGAAGGGAGACGCGATGACCTCGTTGTGCAGACGCGTTTCCAGATGCTTCTCCCTCTGCCTGCCATGCTCGGGCATCCCATTGCCAGGTCCCAGGGCGGCAGGGGCGCAGACGGGATGCCTACATGCTTCCCCTCCAAAAAATAAATCGACGTAGCTGGAAAGCAAGCTTTGCTAGGAGTTACCTGCTAACATCAAACTGCACCTGCCAGGTTTTATAGCTGAATTTCTGAGGACCTCAGGATTGGGAGCAATTTCTTAATTCATTTTATTATTTACATAATTATTGTAATTATTATATTCTCAAAACTAAAACATGTAATCCTTACTCTTTAACTACAACATTTGTTTTCCTTTAAAAGTACTGGTCCTGAATACATGCTAAATTACACCAATTTGAAGAAGTCCGAGAATTGCTACTTTAGTCTCCTGGGGGCTTTGTTTTGCATAAGGGTATTTCTGCATCAAGTTCAGGATCAGCAGCGGGTGGTCAAAACCCCTCCTGAGAGAACATAAACACTTCATAATCCTACAGAGGCAAACACTCAGAAGGTGAAAACATGTGAAATAYGAATGCAGCAGTCGCTAAACAATAATTTACAGGGTGGATGTATAGTCCCTGGAAGTTTGCATGGCCTGTGGGAGAGGGCTCAGATGCATCGAGAGTACTTGAGAATAACCTTCAAACTCTGAAAAACAGCTTCAATCTCATTGCAAGCAGCCATATAACAGCTCTGGCTTTGCATATTTTGTGAGCAAAATACTACAGCTAAATCCTACCTCCTTTTTATATGCRAAGATTCACTATCTGTACCAAGTTTCAGGATTCCCAATCTCATTCAACACAATCATTTGGTTAAACTTTTGCAAAAAGAAAATAAAATTGCTGATGATATGCTCTCTAAAAAAAAGCCTTATTCTTACACTCAAAACTCACTCAAATCTATGGGATAATTCTCAAACACTAAGTACAGTCCCACAGCAAAGAAAGGAACAGAAATTCGAACCTGGGCCAGGTTTTCCCCGGGGCCAGCCTCAGCTCTCCAGCCGGCCCCATGAGTACCTGTGGCTGTGCCACGACAGGCTCACGGGTGCGGTTTTGGTGACTGTTTGGTCCCATGGGGCTTTCTGCAGCTGCAGTCGGGTGCAAATCCTGAAGAGCAGGGACCAAATAAAGCCCACGCACCCAAACCAGTTCAGGAACACAACGTTAAACGAGCTCAAGAATCCCAAAACATGATTGTCCTGCAAAATTATGCTGGAATAGCTTCCAGCAACACCCGTCTGAGCCCAGCAGTGCTATCAGACAGGAATACTGCACGCTCGCTGTGTATTCCGTATTACTCCCCCGTTTGCAAACGTGCCTTTAAAGCAGGTGGGTGGCTCTGCTTTCACCCCCTGTCCCCGGTCACCACCCGCCCGGCCACGAGCAGCTCTGCCAGCATCTGCTGCCGGCTCCGCGGCGGCTCTATCTGACGCACAACGTTTAATTAACCGTCTTTTGTTAGCAAAGTCGCACGCCGCGAAGGAGGTAAAAAAGAAAAAAAAAAAATGGAAAGGAAAGGGACATTTGCCCATAGGGGTCTGGCTGCCGGCAGCCTGCTTACGCAGATATTTCCTGGCTCRGAGGCAGAAAGCGTTTGCGCTCAGCGGTCCCCAGGCTCCCTGTGCATCACCAGGGTAAATGCCCGCCRAGAGCAAAGCAGGAGTGCTGTAGCATTGCATATTGTACTGGGTTGGGTTCCACTCACACCTGTCTTCATTATTTGCAGTATTCTTGTAATATATAAAATAGTAGTATAATGAAAATAATTCAGTAAACTTTTAAGAGTCAGAAAATAAATTTAAGAGGGGAGCACACACAAGCTTAAGTATACTCTCTCCAGTCAGCTCAGAGACCAAGGGAAGGTTTTTGATAGATGATCTTCTTCCCTGCAGGAAGGATTCAGGTATTTCTATTTTCTGGGAAAAAAAAATCCTTACATTTGGTAATTCTTAATAACACATSTCTATAAAAGTTACACCAGCGTTGGCAACTGAAAATAGAAAAACATCAAAAAACTGGTCTTACAGTGCAGAGATGAGTCATTTCTCCTTYGGAGAGCGACCGCCCAGCAGTATTCTCAGACCGGGGAAGAGATATTTTGGTCATTACAATTGCTTCCCGGTGCAATTAGCAACATCCAAAAGGGGCCAGCTCTCCCAAACAAGTCCCCTAATCACCAGGCTTTGTCAGGCAAAATGTCAAGTTCGGCATTAGGACTATTGTTGGGCGACGGGAATAGCTCTTTCCATCCCGGGAGAAACATCCGAGGCGAAACCTTCGCGTTCAGCAGCAGCTCAGGGGGTGCAAAGGCTGCAGCCCCCGCCAAGGCAGCCGCCCTCCTGCGGCAACGGACCTGCCGGGCATCCCCACTGCCCAAATTATTTCTTGCCTTCAGATTCACCTGGCTTAGAAATGGCTGTTTCTCAACGCTAAGTAACATCACATCGGGTTGCACTTTWTTCCAGCTGAAATCCACGGGGGAGAAGTGACAAACGCGCAGACGCCCCACCTAGGCTGGCTTCGGGCAGGTGGCACTCGGTAACAGATAAGAAAAAATAATTCACATTTATGAAAAAACTTGGAACCGCTGTCAATGTTAGGGATATGCAGAGATTAAGGGGGGCAGAATTACTGAGCTGCCCATGGGTTAAAGCCTTCTGAGCGTTGCTGTAGGTGGAATTTTGGTTTAACCAACATTTTTGCATTTGAAAGGCAGAAAAGCAAGACACTGAATATCTTTATATTTCCTTCAARCCACCTGAAGCCTTGAACTCTGATGGAAAATGCCTTTTTCTGTGGGAAATATTTTTTTTTTCCCCCAACCTACAATGCTAGGTGTAATTCCATATTATACACTATATTACTCTAATATGATCAAGTATTACCTTATTCAAAATGCAGCACAATGGCAAGCACTGCTGAAGYTCTGCTGCTTCAAAGCACAGGAGTTATTCTGCTGAGGGAAAACTGCTGTGGAATTTGCAAGCTGGCAACCTCCTGTGGCTATTTCTCAGTTAAAAATATTGGTCCAAATAACTTATTTATTTGTTGTTGGTTGGGGTTTTTTGTTGTTGTTTTTAGGAAAAAAAAAAAAAAACAACAAACTTTTTCTTTAATCCTGTAGACAGATGAAAGTTCATCTCTGCTACCCCTTGATGGAGAGCTCCAGAGGTTGTCACTATATGGACTTGGTTGCCAACACCCTGAGGAAACACTGTAGTTAGTAAAAAGTTACAAAAAATCTTAGGTCAAGAATTTGCCAAGCGAGTACCATTGTGGTACAGAGGGAGTACAAGGTGCAACAGATTTTATGAAAAGCATTCTGAGAGCAGCAATACTGCYTTTAATGACCTGGCTGTGCATCAGAGCAATTAAACAATCGATTTATGATTTTGTTAATTTGGGGAGAGAGAAGTAAGCAAATAATCTCTCACGCATTCTATAACAGTTTCCCCAGTACACAYCTAACAAACTAACCAGAGATTATCTGAGGCCAAGTTAAAACCACAATAAGATTTTTGGAAATACGAAGGCTAGACAGTATTATGCAAAGTCTTCACAATGTTTCTCCAATGGGAACAGAGATTGTTTGTGGAAATAACAGTATGATTAACAAAGACTTTTTATTTTTATTAACATTATATTTATTATTATATTATATATATATAATATAATTATATTAACATATAATTATTATTAACATTAATAAAGTATGCTGTTAGGAGGCTGAACCTGCCTTGGCGATCTATTGTTCAGTTTTTTTACAAAATGCAAAGTTTCTTCTTTCCAGTTGGGAGAACACTTTCCACCTCTGGATCCTACTGCCCATAGCATCACCTCTTAAGATTTTGAATTCTTGCACAAAGTAAAGCTGAGCGCGGACCGGGGACCCCCCRTTCACACATTCGTCCCTGGCTGCCCTCCCACCGCGAGAGCGCTTGCCAGCGTTTGTGCTAACGACGGGAGAGAGGTCATCATCGCTGCAGTGAGCACTGCTCAAAGTTTTGCTTCCCAGGCTGTTTCACTGCAATTAACCCCAACACTTGCTTTAATCCCTTCTGGCACTAACAAGCTATCCTGGTTGCTCCAGCACTCCTGCTGTCCCCACCCTGCCCCACACGCAGGTACGAAGCCCATACACATCCCGTGCAAGGCACATACAGAGCTGTCATCAACCAATTTGTATGCAGCGAGAAGCAAAGTACCCCAGGTCCTGAATTTCAGCTGTTTCAGGCTCAACCCTGAGTCCRTTTTATAAAAAAACAGCCCATGAGCAGTTTACTAAAGCAAGTACTTTGTGTCCAGCCCATACAAAGTTATCGTGAAGCTACAGCGTTTTTCCAGATGTCCRTGTCCCRTGTGGCATGTTGGTGCACCGTGTCRGTCTCACCACAGACATCCTCCTATTTGGCACATCTTTGGTTCTCGGTCTCAAAACTTGCTACTGCTGGTTTTAGYTTGTTTGCTCAGTCACTTCCCTGCCCCACCTCCTCCTCCTGGCTCTGAAAGATCCAGAGTTTATTCTATATTGCAATAATACATTCATGTACTTCAAAGCTTTTCCCTAACACTTGGAGGCTTTAGGCATCTAAGCGTGATTCGGTGGTATGAAAGTGTCAGAGCTCTTATGATGAGTAACTTTTGCAGGTAGGGTTTGTAAGGAAAGAGCTATTACCATAGTTTATATTAAAGGCCTTAATAATCACATATATATATATTTAAGAATTTATGTCTAGGAGAAGATGGCTGCTTAGAAAAGAATAAACAGAGGAAGAAGGAGGGTTGGGACCATCAGGAACAGCATAAATAAAAGGCAGGACTGAGGTCGGTCAGACAAGCTTAACCACAAGCGCCAGCAGCCATGGAGAAGCCCAATTAATTGAGCCACTGAGCTTTGGTTCAGGGTTAAGCAAGGACARAGGCAAATGAGCTGCAATCCAGACYTGAAGTCAATAACTGCACATGCTGATTTACACCGAAGATTTTTACTTTTTTATGCAAGAAAGATAATTATCTGCTTGACCACAAAATTACATGCTATTAGGAATAATTTTATTCATTTAATAATTAGAAGATTAACCAAAGCTCTCTGTATAGCAGTAGAAGAGTTCATCCTGCACATTTGTGTGGGATGTAGTTCATTAGTTGCAACTAGCTGGTCTTAATCTAAGGGATAATAGCCCTTTACATCCAGCAAAAATTACAATTTCCTTTATAAGGTCTATTAGCTTCAGCCGATAACTACTAGCCTATTACCTTCATTTTGTAGATAGCAAAGTGACTATAAACAGAGTAAACAATAGCAGGCTACACCAAGTCTCTTGGTGTTTTAACCAAGTCCTGCTGAAGACACATGCCTAGATGTTTTGAGCTTCCCATACTCGCTGCTTTTGTACCCAACTCTCTATGCTCCGTACAAAACAAAAGCAGTGCGGGGCTCAGATGCCGCCTTTGACCACACATGGAAAAATATAACACCAAGATGGGGGCAGAAGGGGAGGAARTGGGAAATTGAAAACATTGCCTTAGGACGTGCTGATGTGCACTGCATTTGCTTCAGTTGCAGTATCTCTCATTTACATCAGTTTTTTAGCAGAGTGGCATTATCCGGGGCTCCAAGGTTCCCTGCCGCTGTGCATCCTCCCATTTCACCTTCCAGATAAGGATCTGCGCCTGCAGAGGCAGAGAAATCTACCACGGGGGAAGAGACACTGGTGATAGCTTTCAGGAAATCAGTCTCAAAAGTACAAAGCTATTTAGCTGGAAATGAAACAGAATCCATATTAAAGAAGGTTAACAAAGAAAAACACCTCACAGCTTAGCGCAGATCACAGAAAGGTTTTTCATCAAAAAAATGTTGCATTAGTGCAATTTTTCCAAGAGTCAAACCATACTGTCCTGTGAACAAGTATTTCAGGTTTGTTGATTTTTTTTTTTTTTTTTTTTTTTTAAGTTAAAGGGAGTGCAGGCAAGAAGTTTCCAAAGTCATGAAGACATGTACATTTGTAGACTTATTTGAGAAGTCTGCTCCAACATCCAGCTGCACTTCTTCAGCAGTCCGTCCCCACCGTGATGGTTTCACGGTCTGAGAGCGGCCGTGGTGCCTCGCCGTGTCCTCTGCTGCCGGAGGGGAGGGGAAGGTGGGGCCAGACCCCTCCCGAGGTGCATGGTGAGGGGACGAGGGGAAGCAGGAAAACTTGGGCATGGGAGACTAATTAGATATCAGGGAAAAAATCCTCTCGCCAAGGGGGTGGCCAAAAGCCAGGACAGAGGGTGCTCTCCATCCTTGGAGAGAGGAGAAGGTGCCGAGCAGCCCGGTCCTGCTGGCCTGGCCTCGAGGGGGAGGTCAGGTCAACCATCCCAGGGCTCCTGCCCAAGGTGGGTGATTCTAAAGGGTTTCATTTGATTGGTTTTGTTTTTATTCAAACAGTTAATGAGTTGGTTTTTACTAGCAAAATTAGCCACCTGCACAGGACTAAAATAAGCTCCTGAGATCAGCAGCTTCTGCTCAGACCCGTGCTTGTCAAAACATCATAAAACAACATTTTTCACAGGAATACATACATAATAAACCAGAAAATCCATTAGTATAAAAGGCATTTCATCCTTGATTAAGTGACTAGACATCAATCCATGTATCATCCTGGGTATTGAAAAGGGAGGCTTATGGGCACGGTTAATTTCAGGTTTAGGTTACAAAGGCGGCTCCCTCGAAATCAGTCCCAGAGCTCACTGGGAATCCTCRGTCCCCACGTGTCCTCGCTGGCGGTGGAGCTCACCACAGAAGGGCTTCACTGCAATTAACCCCAACACTTGCTCTAATCCCTTCTGGCACTGATGAGCTATCCCGTCTGCTCCAGCACTGCTCCCATTTGTACAGGAGATGTTCACCAGGAATCGTCACCCTCTGAACCAAAGGGCTGTTCTAACAAACAGGCTCTAATTACTCCACTGAAGAACTACACGCTAATGAACGCGGGCCCTTCCTGCATTTTCCAGGCTAATCTGATTACTAACGTTCTGCAGCAACAGTTGTGTACGTGTGCTGCGTGCCTTCGCTGACAGTTCGCAACATGCCACCGTTCAGTACAAAACCCGGGAGCCGAGCTGGTGCTCCGAGTATTTGTAAGCAACATTCATTGTCCAGAGCTAATCACTGGGAAAGACAYGGGGAAAATTCTCTTTAGAGAAGCTGCTGACAGGGGATTTGGACATGAGGAGCATATCCGTATTCCTCTTGTCTCCTTACAACATCGACACCTGGAGAACGTGGCAAGGGAGAAGCCAAGCGGCTCCTCTCTTGGTCACCACCAAAGGAACCCACCCTCCGGGGACATGAAGCAGCTGCTTGGGCAAGTGAGAGGCTCCGAGGAAAGACCCCAGGATCCTGACACCAAACGGTTACTAGAAGCACAGAAAAATAACTTCACCATGAAAACATGCAATCCAGCTTATATTTATTTCCATAACTGGTGTATCGAGCACTGAAYCTGAAAAGGGGGAGAGTATATGTAGGTTTGCATTTAAAAATAGACATTTTAAAGTAGTCTGCAGACCATTTTAAGACCCCCAAGAGATGTCCAAGTATAGTTYACCCAGTGTTGTTGCTAACAAACCTCAACACTGGCTAAATTAATGATCTGCCCATTTTGTTACTCTGAGTAGCCTAGACCACAGAAAAAAGTTAAATTGATAAATATGAAAGGATGTGGGTYACTTAACACTGGGATTTAACCATTRGTTAACTATTTAAATACTTAACTATTTCAATTATTTTCTTAACAGTCACGTTAACCAAACCCACAAACCCAGAAGACTCCTATAACAGCTAGACCTCCRGTCTACATGCATGGCTGTCTTTTTTTGAGTCCTGTTAGCATGTATGTCCAAACAGTGGRGAAAGTGGAACAAACCGGCCATGAATGATGGGGAACACACTTGTAGTCATTCGTTTTACGGGTGGAGGTTTATCCAAAACCGAAGTCTCTGTTCTTGTAAGTGCATCTTAAGATCAAGGGACCAAAGATCAAATACTGCTACAGAAATAGAAAAATCACTTCATAATTCCCATTATACTATTCAGAAAAATCCTTATATGCATATGTTAATATTTCATAAGTAGCCTGCCTTTACAGTAAAGGGTTAAAGTCCTTCTAGGCTAAAGTAATTACAGTCCAAGAAGATTCTGGACTCTTTTAGAAATAGTAAATGATGAAGCACACAGGACAGAAAGCTTATGATTTTCCATAGAGATGAAGGAGGAGGATTCTTCTATTGKTTTTTAAAACCTGTAAACTGTCCAAAGCACTTTTATTCAGACTCCCAGGGTATATTAAACTGTATTTGCGTTGCCTAGAAATTAAGCCTACAATCAATCCCCTTCTCCCCTCTTTCTCACCCTTCCCAATTAAGTAACACTGACTGCATTCATTTTAGATTAAATCAAGGTGACCAAGACAGTAAGCTCCATCAGAGCAGGAAAAACACTTGTATAAAATAATCAGAGGTCCTCAAGGGACCTKGAATATTGCCTCCAGAGATACTTACAGACTGAGATATTCTAGGCAGCTAATGAGTGTGTACAAGGGACTTCAAATCAAAACAATTGCAGAAAGAGAGATGACAACATCCAGGTCTGCATGCAAATATAGCTTTATCTGCAATGCAGATAGCTATTTAGCATCTGATGGAGATTGAAATGTACTTCAACAGATTGAATCTCCTCTAGCCTAAACAGTGTTTTCATATTTTACATGAAGCTGGTAATTATGTTTTCCACTTATACCTGGAAATTTCAGCAAATATTCTAGGCAAGCTATTTTTGATTGGAATGATTCCATACGCTACAAAATAATGAGATTTTTCRATTTTTTTTTAGGAGCTGTATGTGTGAAGATTAAGCAATTCTTCAGTACAGGTTGGGGAAGTTATATGAACAGACACGTTTATCTAGTGCCAGAGGTTGGAACTGCTCAAGGTTTTGGAAACACCCTTCACATGCACACTCCTGGTCCAGACAACAGGAGAAAAGCCAGCCAGGCTGCCGTAGGGTTTCTACGGATGCATCTACGTGAATGTTTTAACTCCAGTCAGGAGCTGCGGAACTAAACCAGTAGCAGATCCTGCAGCCAAGGGGCCCGTGGGGTGGGAAGGGCTCCAGGATAACCTCCCCTCCAGCAGCTGCTCCACCCCATGGGTCTCYACCTACAGCTCCCAAAACTGCAGCACATCCTCAACCGAGTCACCCCCAAACCCGCCGCCCCGCTGCGAACGGGCAGGCTTGGGGTTCAAAGCCAAATTTCTGCCATCTGAAGCAGTTACACAGCTCTTACAGATTTCCTTAATGTCACAAAACCTTTTTAAGAGAACAGCGCTTCTTGCAATCCTGCTGAAACATCTCGGTGGTAATCCAGTTGTTTGTAAAAAGACGAGGGACCTGGTGCACCACAGGCAGTGCCTCGAGCTGCAGAAGCAGAGCGGCACCCACAGCCGTGCTGCTCCTGCTTTTAAGCCTGCTTGGCTTAAAATTAAGAGTTTCTAGGAACAGCAAAGTGTTGAACATGGCTTAGAAGAAAAGGAGGCTAAGTACATGCAAGTCCTTGCAAGACTGGTATAACTTGAGGTATACAGGTATTTCATACTCAGATACTTACTTGAACACACTAAGAAAAGACATTTGTGAACTTTCCTTTTATTTTTAAATAAAAAAAAAAAACAAAGAAAAAACCCAAAACCCTACACCCTCACAAAGCTGAGTTGTTCAATTTTATGTTCCCTGACACAAGCAGACTAATTATGTTGGCAGCACCTTCCTCTCTCTCAGGCTTTCCTCTCTCTCAGGCTTTCCTCCCACCATGGCTTTGCTCAAACTCGTAGCAAATACTGACCTAAAGGCACTGCAATGCTCTGGGACGTGCCACAGGCAGGACCAGGCTGGAGACCCATTTCCAGCCCTGCCTCCTATCCAGAGGACTAGAGCTAAGGGATGTCACCATAACTCAAGAAGTTATTTGCTCTCCTCTTGCACCTCCACCAGCACCCTCAGAAACCAGCCATCCACCTTGCTCAGACCTCATCTCCCAGCTTGTCTCCTCAGCCAACCTGCCAACTCCTCTGCAAYGGCAGAACATCATTAGCTGAGCTAACCCAGTTTGCAGCAGAGCTCCAATAACGGTCACGACAATACAAATCACTACAAAAAAATACTTTAAGGAGAGTGCTGTCCCTTCACTCGCCAGGGCAGGCGAGTCCCAGGGAACTGGGCTAGCTGGGGCCACCATCAGCCACCAGTTCCAGGCCACAGCAAGCAGAACTGCCCCCAYCTCCAGCCTCCCAAACCCCTTCCCAAAAGCCCATTGCCACCTCCCCAAGGCACCGCACACCTACCTGCTACCGCACCAGCAGCAAGGACTGTGCCTGAATGAAGCCCAGCTGCCCCAACCCTCCCAGACTGCCCCTTCCAGGGCAGCCCCCACCCCTGGGCCTGATTTTGAACAGGGGCATGTGCTCCTAATTAGCAYTTGAGCTAATTAGCTAATTAGCAGTAACCCTTTCATGGCCTCCCAGGAGCTTGCAGCAGGCAGCTGCTGCTCCGGTGACTGCTCTTGCTGCAGGCTTTGTCCGACGCCTGCGATGCTGCGGGGGTTAACGCTGCAGCTCCGGCATTACCCACCCAGGCAGGTTTTGCAATATCCAGCCACGTTTTTTCATAGAATCATAGAATCATAGAATCATTAAGGTTGGAAARGACCTCTAAGATCATCRAGTCCAACCATCAACCCAGYACCCATGCCCACTAAACCATGTCCYGAAGCRCCWCATCCACACGTTTTTTGAACACCTCCAGGGATGGTGACTCCACCACTTCCCTGGGCAGCCTGTTCCAATGCCTGACTACCCTTTCAGTGAAAAAATTTTTCTTAATATCCAATCTAAACCTCCCCTGGCGCAACTTGAGGCCATTTCCTCTCGTCCTATCACTTGTTACTTGGGAGAAGAGACCAGCACCCGCCTCTCTACAGCCTCCTTTCAGGTAGTTGTAGAGAGCGATAAGGTCTCCCCTCAGCCTCCTCTTCTCCAGGCTAAACACCCCCAGCTCCCTCGGCCACCCCCCATCAGACCTGTGCTCCAGACCCTTCACCAGCCTCGTCGCCCTTCTCTGGACACRCTCCAGCACCTCAATGTCCTYCTTGTAGTGAGGGGCCCACTCACTACAAGAGTTTTTTTCCTTCTGTAAGTTTTTTCTTCTGCGCTCTTTTCCTTCTGTATCCAAAACAGCCAGGATGCGCTCTTTTAACCCAGAGGGGGGGTGTGCRGGGAGCTCGGCACACGCAGGTTTTCTCCAAATAAAGGGAGAATGGCTYGAGCTGACCTGAAACAGAAGGCAAAAAGCGAGATGTTCTGGGGTGTTACTGGCTGACCCCCGTGAGTTAGTGGGGCAGGGCCGGACCGAGCGCGGTGACCGCGAGTGTCCTGCGGCAGCAGCAGCCGAGCGGAGCCGTGCAGCTCCAGCTGGAGATGCCGATGGCGGTCCCTGACGTGCGGCCCGGGATGGTGCCATCCTGTCTACGCCACGCAGGAAAATAGCGTCAGCCTGAAAAATGAAAACCAGCAAAAATGGGGCATGGCGAGAGATTCATTGAAGCTTTATGTTTTCACCAAGTGAAWTCAGACGACTTTCTTCCAGGCTGAAATGTCATCGCAGCACCGGTTCCCGTGCGCGGTGACTCAGGAGACGATGGTTACAAGGTCTGCATGGGCAACCTGGGAACATTATTTGCATTCGGTGCTTTCTAGAACAAATGATCGCTGCGTGAACCGATCACTGCAAGTCAGACTCYGGGAATCTGCAGCCTGATTTATGATGCCATTCCTACATTTTTATAGCTAGGAGAAATCTTGAAATACATCTTCTATCATGGGAAGCTGATTTATGAATTACAGGCAACTTTGCATTTAGATAGCCAAGTGTCTTGTAATCTTTCCCGACGTCTTTATCCTGATGGGCTGTAACTTAATTCTACTACATAAAATATTTTTGAGTGAATTAACTGTTAAGTCATCATACCTCTCTTTTCAATTCTTTAGTTTTGATACACAAATTAAACAACCTTCCCTAGCAATCCTGAGCAATATTTTTTTATCTGACATCTTATTAATTAAGTACATTCATGCTTTCCAAGTACAGTCCCTATACTCCAGGGAAAACAGACTGAGATAGGACTGGAAGGAGAAAATGCAAGACCTAAGAAGTGCTAAGCCATGAAYGTATGAAATATCTAAATATCATTAGGTTTTTTTAACTTTTTTGCCCCTTATCTATGTATGGGAATAAGAGGTTTTTACCTTTATAGAGGKTTTTTTGCATATGGATGAATCATACAAAAATGAATAACAGTCCCGTTTCCCACAGGAAAYCCAACACCCAAGTGGAGAAGAGCATTTGCACACAGAGATCGCCTTTCTGTGTGGGTCTCGCATGACATGTTCTTTCATTCATAATGCAGAATTATTCATAGCTCTAAATATAACCTTGTTTCATTTGTTACGCCTGAGCTGCCACCTAAAAACCCCAAAGCGCAGCCCCTGAAGCTGAGTGGCCTCTGAACGGGGCTCACCGCGGCCAGCACCTCCTCCGGGAGCGGGGACCCACCAGGTCCATCAGCCCAGCCCGGGGCTTCCTGGGCTCCCGTCCTGCTCTCCCGCCCCGGGCTGGGTGCCGGGCTGGGGGCTCCCCGGGGCTGCAGCCCCCACCTAGGGACGGGGGTCCCCGGTTGCAGTTTGTTGGCGTGTGCCATGGGGGGTTGCGCTGGACAGCCTTTGCTCCGAAGCAGCAGGTGGGATGGAGGCCAAGCAACARCTCAAGGGGTTAAGGGATGAAGCAAGTCCCCGATCCCAGCCCCTTCCGCTGCCCCCGGCTATGGCACAGCTATCACACTCAAACCTCTTCCACAYCAGAGGTATAACTGCAGGATTTAATGCCACATTTTGCAACGGCGGTGTGTATGGAAGTGTTTTCACACGTGGGGGCAAAGGGATGCCCACCGAAGCACCGCAGAGCTGGGGCGCAGCTCCGGCTTCCCCRCGGGAGACCCCCGCTCCCCCCTGCTGCGGGCTGGAGCTTGTTTATTCCCATGCTGGATGCTGGGTCTTCCAGCCAGAAGTGCAATAGATCGTCTCTTTTAAAGTCATTTGGGGAATAGCTATATGATTAAATCGATGATGCATGGATTCCCTATTTGCAGATTCTAGAAGGAACATTTTTAAGCTTGTACGTGCCCAGCGAGGATGCTGCTGTGTCACTTGGCTCTTGCTGAGGCTGGTGCCACCACAGGACCTTCGGGGCAGGGGACAATCAGTCCCATGCTGCTAATATAGAGAATTCTGCTAGTATGGAGGAATGGAGAAATCTAGGCATCGCAGTGGCTGAGCAATGAACCCGAAGGATGCTGGCACAGCTTTGAGGGGTGCTTTGCCAAGGGGGCCCCCACAGTAGCAGCGCACACTTAAATTTTCCTTTTCCAGCAGCACCTCTGAGGATTCGTGACACAGATGCTGGAGATGAATCTCCCTGGGCAATAATGACATCGAGGAGGTGTGTTAAGCATGCGTGAGGCTCCAGCACTGAACACTAAAGAGGTTGGAAGCAGAAATCAGAGTTTGGGAAGCCTCAGTGAAATTTTTAATTTATGTCTCTGACATGAAAGTATTTGTTCTCCAGACAACAGTAAAATAAGTAGATAATAGTATAATTTAAAATAGATTTTATGGTTTCTGTTAACACAGTAATGGGAAAAATAGACCTCTTAAAGCATTTAATAATAATAGTAATAAAGAAGAAGATCAGCAAGCATCCCCAGAAGAGATCAATGCTCCATTTCCCCACTATTTGCAAAATGCACTCTGGGCTGTGCCAACCCGTGTTACAACAGCTCAAAAAGCGGCAGTGCAAACACGGTGTTAGCAGACAAAACACAGCACAAGCAAGGTTTCAGGTACATAATTAATGGGTATAGTTTGTAAATGTGTACATAATTTAGATAAAGTGGTAAAACCAGCATATTTAAACAAGAGATCTGCAGCTATATTCCTGAGAAACCATCTACTGATAATATGGATAAATTGTAAACAACATGGATAGTAATAGCATTGCCTTTACTGATGACATATCCAAACCCAAAGAAGGACATCAGTGTTTTGAAAGTCTTTATAGTTAGATTGTTGGAGACCCATGAGGAGTTTTAGCTTTCTGCCCGCAGCTGCCGGAGCGCTGAGCTCCGCTACAGCACAGCGCACACGGCATTGCCTTCAGAGCTCCTTCCAGGACTCCGCATGTTTCATATYATTTATAGTCAAAGATCTTAAGAGTATTACACCCTAATGTGGAAACARAACTCTGATTTTGCTGAACAAGTGCTCATCATTTCTGTATTTCCTCCACATGTGTTCTCTGCTAAACAGCAAAAAACAAAATAGAAAGGTGGGGGTTTTGACAGCTGAACACCTGACCATTGTCATGTCACCTTTTTGCAATAAAGCAAGCAGTAGAGGGAATAGTGGAATACGGTATATAATGCATACAAAATAGTACTATTCTGCAATATAGGCAGGGGGTTCAAATTTCAGGGCTTCCATATTTTTTATATTGCACCTTTTTTTGCTGAGGGGAAAAAAAAAATCAGGTATAATTATTTGGCAAAATAACTGTGTGTGCAATCCTTCATTGTGATTTATGCAAAGCATCTATACACTTTTACTTAAATTTATATTAAATATGCCCTAATTTAAAAAAAGAGATGCTCTGCCGAGAAAGCAGGACGATCAAAATGCTGGCTGCAGAGGTACCTGCAAAGACAGAGGCAGCGGCTGCCCTCGGCACGGTCTTTACCACGGCACAGCCACCACGCGGGGGACAGGCGTCGGGGTCCTTCTGGGAGGGGGGGATGCCACCACGGAGGTGGGATGAGCCCCTCTCGGCACCCTCAGTCAGCACTCACCTTGTTGTTAAGTTCTAACCTGTACCACGAGCACGTTCTTCAGCCTCAATCCAGAGCATCACTTTCCAACAGTACTGGCTGCATCACTGCGAATGGACTATTTTCTGCACTGGGAATGTAATTCAGGACATTCTGGGGTTTTGTTTGATTTTTGTTKTTTTTTTTTTTTTAAGGAGTAGACTTCAATGGCTGCATATTTGTATAGGACTGCCATGGCTTGCCCAGCCAGGCAGCTCTGCGTGGGAAGGGAYGCACGCACGGCTACTCTGAGCAGCTTTTAAAAATAGCAAACTGGTGCAATACCCAGCACAAGACACTCTAACTGTCCTGCTAGGAAACAAGTAAAAAACTACAACTCTTTAAAAAAAATATATTAAAAATCAYAAAGCAGATGGCCAAAAAGTGCTCCTTGCAGCTGTGATTTGGGATCAGAAGAGTGCTTCTGGCACCTCTTTGCTCTGCAGCTCCCGGGCCAGGCTGGCAACACGGGACGTTTAAACCCACGCACGACCCCCCAGCTCGGCTCGGGTTTGTCTGCAACGAAGCAGAAAGGGCTTGAACTCATTGGCCTCATGGCCAGATTAATAATGTTCCTACCCGTTGTTCTCCATTTTTTAGGAACTGAAGGACACATTGCAAATCACTAGTCACTCTGTAATAGAGCTCTATGTTTAAAAATGCATTTTATCCTCTTTAAATCTAGCATGTTTGCTCCCTCTGATCTGAGCTGGTACAAACAAGGTTGGCTAACCAGTGCTCTGCTGGTTTTTTGTTTAGCAGATGCTATTCTTTCATCTTTTGATTTGTAGTTTTACTATACAGATATTTTTACACTGGTGCGAGGTAATTAACATTTTAAAATATTTCTGCTTTGAAACACCTAACAAGATTGATTTTTGAAAGACTCATTTTTACGATTAAAGAGTCGAGAAGATAGCAATCATATTTCACCCTGGTAATGCCTTGTTCATATTTATTACAAACCTTGGTATTAACCAGGTGATAGATGAGTACACTCATTTTTTTCCTTTGAAATATATAAAGGAAATGTTTTGGTAATTACCTATTATAAGAGAAGACCCCCTTGAGTTACTGTTTAAATGATCTGAGGGACTTTGCATCATTCCCTCTTTAATTAAACTCTTGACACATGCCATATTTCACTTCTCCGTTACCCTTGAACCTTTCCAAGGCTTGCTAGTCTGGAATCCATGCCTCCGACAGGTCGCAGCTCCCTGTAGAAGAGGGAYGTCCTTGTGGAGCATCACCCTGCCAGGAGGTGCTGGGTACGTCCCAGCCTCTTAATACTTCGCTGGTTTTGCCTCCCATAAACGGGAATCACAGAGTACTGCTTCACCAGGCGATGCCTTCAGCCCTCAGCATCAAGAGTCCATGTGCCGCCACACCAGTGCAATGACTCCCCTAATTTCCGAGGCCGAGGGGTGCACTGGTTTTGCAAAGAGAATGAACCCCCGGCGCACCAGGTCCTTGGGCTTTCCTTCACCCCATTTTCTCCAAACCTCAAACATCCTTTTCAAGAGGAAGGAAGACAGTTCCTTCTTTTACATTTTACATTTTTTCTACTCTGCCTCTTAAAAAGTTTCTTTAAATTTCAAGAAATTGAGGAAAGAATGTAATTAAAAATTGAAGAGAAAATTGAAGAAAATTCTATTGTATTGTATTGTTTTCACTCCCAAGCAGGATTTAGTGGTCAGTCCCACCACAATCTCTGGATGACRGCTGCCAGAGACAGCCATACTGGTTACCAGGAGCTACCAGATACCAGRAGCCAGTAATTCCCACATCCCACATAAAGCAAGGCTCCCATGTTAATCATAAAGTCATAGAATCATGGAAGARTTTGGGTTGGAAGGGACCTTTARAAGTCATCTAGTCCAACMYTCCCTGCAATGAACAGGRACATCTTCAACTAGATCAGGCTGCGTCATCATCTTCTGCTATTTAAATATCCCTCTACAKGGGTATAATAAAGGATATCTGCATATATATAATATAACTACRATAATGTATATGCATATAGAAGGATTATTTATATTTTTGTTTGCATTTTCTATGCATGATGCTAGTGGAGTTAGTTGTTAGCAGAAAACAGAATGGCCACCAAGCTAAGTTGCTGAAGAATGAAAAAAATCTCAAAACCCAATTATTTTTAAAATCAGAACATGCTTTAGTAAAATAAAAAGTGTTTTAGGAGCAATAAAATCAGATATTTAGTGAAAATGTCTATAGATTTAATTTAGATTTAATTTGTAGGACAAAATATACTCCAAACCCAGAAAATTCCTAATCAAACAAACCTTTTTAGTGATTTATGTTTCATTTCACTGGAAAAATTAGATATTTAGTTTTTAGATGGGCCTTGACTGCTTCATTAGATCAGGTGATATAAATTCTTTTGGAGCAACTCCACTTTTAATGATTCTGCTGTGAGGTTTGCTGGCTCCAGCATGCAATACGGTAGTTCCACCATAGCACAAAACAGTAGGAGAGAAACATGTAAGCCATAGGAAATCATTCCAGCTTCCTTCACCTGGCCGCGTGACTGAATGGAGATTGATTCCCCTATGCCAAGGAACCCCACGGCATCTGAAACAGGCGGGTGTCCATCCTCTGCTGGGGGCAATGCTTTTCTGCTGAGGTGCCCCAGCGCRAAGCGGGCTCTGCCCTCCCCATCAGCCTGGCCAGGGGATCAGTGGCGAGGTCAACCTGGACAAAACTGCCGTCGGATAATCTGCTTCGTGGTTCATTCCTGCTGAGAACTTGCAAGTTTACAGGAGAAAAAGAAACCGTATAATTTGTTTCATCGGCAAATATGTCCCATTCTATAAYTGCATTTGATGTGATGGTATGCACAATACGGCAGGTTACGTATGATGTGGCAGGTGCCATCATCTGGGTCTTGCATCCTTCTAAGTTTGATGGCAACACCTGCCTTTTTGAATATGTTATGTATTTTTTTTTAAGCTAATACCCATAAAATAACGTCCTGCTCCCAGATCCAACCCAAATCCTTTAAAGACACTGTCGGAATTCACACACCTGTGCTTACCTCTGAGGCACCAGCACTTGTGAAGCGACTGCACATCATCTGCGACACGTCTGGACTTGTGCAAAGCATTTGACACTGTCCCGCATGACATCCTTGTCTCTAAACTGGAGAGACTTGGATTTGACAGATGGACCACTCGGTGGATAAGGAATTGGCAGGATTGTCGCACTCAAAAGTGTGGCAGTCAACAGCTCGATGTCCAAGTGGAGACCAGTGATGAGTGGTGTTCCTCAGGGGTYGGTATTGGGACCGGCGCTGTTTAACGYCTTTGCTGGTGGCATGGAYGGTGGGATCGAGTGCACCCTCAGCAAGTTCACCAAYGACACCAAGCTGTGTGGTGCGGTCRACACGCTGGAGGGAAGGGATGCCGYCCMGAGGGACCTSGAYAGGCTTGAGGAGTGGGMCTGTGCGAACCTCATGAAGTTCAACAAGGCCATATGCAAGGTCCTGCMCATRGGTCAGGGCAATCYCAAGCACAAATACARGCTGGGCRGAGAAYGGATTGAGAGCAGCYCTGAGGAGAAGGACTCGGGGGTGTTGGTTGATGAAAAGCTGGACATGACCCAACAATGTGCGCTTGCAGCCCAGAAAGCCAACCGTACCCTGGGCTGCATCACCAGCAGCGTGGCCAGCAGGTTGAGGGAGACGATTGTCCCCCTCTACTCCGCTCTGGTGAGACCCCACCTGCGTCCAGCTCTRGGGCCCCAACATAAGAAAGACATGGACTTGCTGGAGCAGGTCCAGAGGAGGGCCACGGAGATGATCAGAGGGCTGGAGCACCTCTCTTGTGAGGACAGGCTGATAGAGTTGGGGTTGTTCAGCCTGGAGAAGAGAAGGCTCTGGGGAGACCTTCTAGCAACCTTCCAGTACCTGAGGGTGGCTACAAGATAGCTGGAGAGGAACTTTTTACAAGGGCATGTAGTGACAGGACAAGGGGTAATGGCTTTAAASTGGAAGAGGGTAGATTTAGATCAGATATAAGGAAGAAATTCTTCACTCTGAGGGTGSTGAGGCACTGGAACAGGTTGCCCAGGGAAGCTGTGGATGGCCCCTCCCTGGAAGTGTTCRAGGCCAGGTTGGAYGGGGCTTTGAGCAACCTGGTCTAGTGGAAGGTGTCCCTGCCCATGGCGGGGGGGTTGGAACTAGGTGATCTTTAAGGTCCCTTCCAACCCAAACCATTCTATGATTCTATGTTTCCAGTTCTCATYTAGCAGTTTTTAGGTGCTGCATCTATCAAATTCATTGCTAAAATAAGCAGTGGAAAATCCAGTCGTATACATTTAAAAGCAACCCTCCCAAAGCCCATATAAAATGAATATACATACCTTAATGATTAGAGTGTCTTCTTTAGCCTAATTGTAGCCGCAACAGTAAAAAATCTAATCAAAAGATCTGGCCTTGAGTAATTTTGATTAGCAGCAGAGTCATATAAAGCTCATAAAATACATTTATCTTTGATTGGGGGAATACATGTTTTCAACAACACACTGCAAATCAGTGAAATACATTCAATAAGCAGGATCATCTCTTACGAACACATTAGCATTTTCATGAGATGTCACTGATGTCAAAGCCAGAGAGCCAACGCTGTAGCTAAAATGTCAGCTGGCCGCACTGATAAACCCAGCATAGTAATTAGTTTTGAGAGCAATTAAAAATCTGATTTTTCTAGGAAAAAAAGATACAGGCTGTTTTTCTTTAACCAAAACACCCTGGTCCTGAAATGCTGCCAAGCTAGGAAGATCAGTTTCTAGGCAGTGACAGCAAGACACACAGGTTTGGGCTGAGCCTTCAAAATATGAAAACATTACCAATTAACATTGCAAATTATTTTAACAAGGCGATTAATAGAATTTCTCTAAGGGAAAGCAATAATCAATCAAATCCCGATCAAACAGAGATTGCTTTGCTGCATAACAGAATTTTTTTATATTTAGATTGTATATCTTTGTACTAAATGTATTGTACCAAATATAATATTGGACTAAAGTGCGTTTTCATCGGAAAGAGACCAAGAAGCAGAGGATGGGTAGAGCCTGAAGACGATGAGAGGGACGGCTTGGCGCACACAGCGATAGCAAGATGTCGCTGCAAAATACTCTCAGCCCACCTTCCAGCCGCTGCTCGTGAGGATAAAACGGCAGTCACTTATCTGACGTCATCACACATCAGCCAGCCTTTCTCTCCCCTGCTCCCACCCCACACACGCCGATCAACAAGTACATCCGTTATTAAGGGTGCTGCCCGATGCCACGGCACCGGCGCGTGGGTTGGGTTCCTCTCCCACCCCCTTCATTTGATGACCTTTATTTTCAATGAGAAACCCTTCGGCTTTAGGTACCGTCATTTTTCTGGAGCATGACATTGCTCGCAGTGYGCTGCGCTCCCGACCCTCTGCCACCCCGGCTTCGTGGCTCTCCTCGCACCGCACACRGTTATCACCATCAATTACCTAGCAAATAATACAGCTATTAACAATTTATACTATTGAGTTCGCCAGCAACAGCTATCTGTTGTAATTATTTGTTGAATACTTATTTAGTATGTCAATTCAATGTGCAATCTGGTATCAGCATTTTTTTCCCAAGTCGATTCATAGCCGGGGCATTCATTTATATTGTCAAACAGCCAGCAATTGCTTGTCTTGCTTTGTGCTCAACTCTGCGAGGAAGTTCTGAGCTGTTACAAAACCTGGAGGGAAGTACAGAGTAGGTAAAGTTTGTTGTCTCCCCTCCATGGTACAGCAGAGGCTGCTTCTTAAAACATCAAGTTCAAAAAAAAAATCTCTCTTTTTAAAATTTATTTTAAATTGATTTTTAACATTGGTTTATTCTATTAATGCTGAGGTTTTTCTTCATTCAGTCTCTATCACTTTTAAAAACCAYCTCTCTATCACATTGAACTTGAGGTTCTCCTGACCTCTGAATTTCAGAGTCGTACGTCCTTCCTGGTCTCCTCTCTGCCTTGCAAAGCGGTGTACTTGACCAAGGGTGTGCCTAGAAAAGTGCCCGGTGTAACAGCCTGCAAGAGCGGTGTGACTCCCAGGGAATGACACACTGACACCTCGGCACAGGGAAATTACGTGCAAAAAGTATTCTAAAATCTTTTTAGGTAACCTTACTCTTTAGCAACTCAATTATATCTTACTCACAAAGCTTTTGTCTTTTTCAGAAAGCTTGCAGTTTTCATCGTTATAGGAAGTGCTATATTTGTATATATATATATAGGAGGTGCTATACTTTGGGAGAGGGTATTATTGGTTTGGCACGTGCCTTTGGGGTTCCGGGCTGTGTTCACCCCTTCTGCAGGGCCTGGGCTTCACAGGGCATCCATCCAACCCGCCCTTCAGCTAGCACAGGAGGTTGTCAGAGGGATTCTTTCCTTATGTCATGTATATCTTTGGTTGTGGGGTTATTGCATATTTGTATATATTATATATTTATATTTATTACCGCTCTATTTCAGCCTCCTCTGTTACAAACGTTATATCCTAGTTCGTACTGCCTTCAACACATCCTGCAATGCTTTCTCTCTCTGAATTACAGGTTTGGAGGCCAATGCAATTAGTGGCCTCCTGTAATTAATAAGAGACTACTTTAAGATTTCAAAGTCACTTTAATCACTASAGAGATGTTTTAAGTTTTTGCTTTGTTCCCAGCTCTCGGCTGTTCTACGCAGCCGATTCAGACAAATACCCACTTTGTCGAGTATCCAGCCCTCAAGGTACTTGTCCATTAAGGCTGTTCTGGTTTCGCTCTGTCCTACACAGACACAGGATGAATATTCCCTCTGAGCTACCTAAAACGCAGCACGGGTGCTGGTAGGGTATGAACTGCAGTCTTCAAAGTGGAGGTCACAAACCATGCTAGATCTGTCATACTGCAAGATAAGCATTAGAAGGTGGGCATGATAACCTTATCAAAGGAATTGTATTTTTTTTTTTTTTAATAAATTGGGGAGGCAGATGAACTTCTGGTTAGTTTTTATGTGTACCAATCTCCTGTAAAGAAATCTAATTCMTGAAGGTACAAATCAGAAATTGATATTCACTCTCCTCCTTTTCAGGCACTTTCAGCAATTCCTATTTCTTCTTAGAGAGAATATTATTCATGAGCTGTGGTTTTCTGCTGGATCTCATCCTCAAACATGACCTTTCCGATGGGTCATGCTGCTCTGCTATAAATTAAATGGAAGAAACCTGGTTTGTGATTTGTATCGGTGGCAGTCGAAATCTATCCTTCCTCACTGTTTCTGTGTTATGTAGAGGCTGGGTRCCAACGTGGGGCACAGAGCAGAACGCTGGCCTTTAAAGGGGTTTTATTTTAGCGCAATAGTGGCCGCYTTTTAGTGCACGTTCACTGAAAAAMCAAAAACATGATAGAAGGCTGCTAGGCACTGCCTAAATACGTACTARTGAAGCAATGGGTATGGAAACGAARGCAAGACCTTGCCAGGGATGGCTTAGGTCCATCACACAAAGACATAATATTAACAAGTGCTGATTTAGGAGTTTATACMACAGGTTTCTATTCAAGCCAAACCTTCACTAAACATAACACTTGAACCTTCATCTATTCCTCCCTGTGGAGTAATTCATATGATTTCTTACAACAGTCTAATAAACACATCATCTCTGTACTAGACCGATAGTGAAGTGGATTCTCACAGGAGTGACATAATTATCTAAGCACAGAAAATTATGGTCACAAAGTTAGCTAAGCACCAGCTGCTAGGTGATTATTGACAGTAAAAAAAGCTACATGGAAAAAAAAAAAAGAAAAACAAAATAAATCTGAGAGATTTATGAAAAAAGGAAATCCAAAATACTATAAATGAGTCAATAGCTTAAGGACACCCAGCTAGATGGACCCTCAGTACTGGCCACTGCTGCAGGAAGGAGACCAGCTGTGTAGGGCAAGAGGATATCATCCTTCCCTTGTCAGCCGGGCTCCCTAAGGACAGACCCAGCTACCAACAATTTATAATTACAGCCTCCTATTACAGCCTCCTACTTCTGATGAAGATTTAGCATAATTATTCTGCAGTCAATATCTATCGATGAGAAATAAACAGCTTGAAAAGCTTAAATGTTGGTTTTAAATTMGTTTTATATTTGGCTTCCCATTTAACTTGAATTTAAGTTTCTTTCTCCCCACTTTTTCAAAAACAAGCGTTGCACCGCTTTTATWCTGACAGCTAATTTTCTCCATGAAGTACCTTGTGCAAGTACTGCTCTTTTACCTCTGACGGTGCTCTCGCGGCYCTCCAGCCCCGGCCGCCCCGGCGCTCCTCCCCGCTCCGGCATCCCCTCCCCGCAGCCCCCCGGCACCATCACATTTTCTGCTGAAATGAGCCTCCCCGCGAAGCACGAGTATTATTTTTGACAAAGCTGAGGCGCCAAAGATGATGCTGCTTTGACTGTTATTTCCCCTAATTACAGTTATTTGATCTTCACATGGCAGAGCATTTAAGGCAGAAGGAGTAAAAGCAAAGCACGAGATGTTCCAGGGCTGATTGCCCTCTGCCTGCTCCTCAGCCTGGAAATCTGCTTCCACCCTCTTGATCTTCCCCGTCCCAAGGTTTTTCTCCAACAAAAAACATGTTTTCCACATGGCTGTGAGCATGTGGAAGCTATCAGTTATGATTTTCCTTCAACATCATATTATAGTGAGGAGCCTGCAATTTTCACTTACAAAATCCAGGCTGTCGGTGTTGGTCTCATTTGAATTAGGTTTAGCAGGGTCAGGCGATAAGGAATATATCTGCTCTTTTACAGAGTGAAGTCAGACCCATAAAGTCCCCAGTGGCATTTTACAAATGAAGCACTAGATTTATATCCAGCCTGCTCTTGTTTTGCCACATGGATTATTTTCAGGAAAGACCCAAGGGTGCATGGACCCAACTATTATCTCATCAAATCCAGAATTTTTCTGTGTAATAAATACTCTGGTTAGCGTACAAACCTTCCGCTGCAACTAAATCCTTTGGGTGGCCGGAGAAGAGCAGAGTGCAGCAGAAATCTGGCAGAAACCCCCATCTCTGAAAATCCGCTGTCATGATTGCAGGGGCACTTGCCTGAAGGGAAGGGGAAAAAAACAAAAGCGCTCTCTTGATGTGCTTGTTATTACTTATTTTCCCACCATGATGAAAGAGCATCTGACCGTAAGTCATAAACCCAGCTATTTATAGGCCTGTAATTAAACATCACTGAAAGTGTGAAGACACAAAAGCAGTGCCATCTGCCATGCATTTGTGGCACCATAAATATAGATGAAGTGCTGCCTCCCCTTTTGTCCTTCCCAGAAAACTTATTATTTAAACAGCCTTTCTGTAGCGACCGAAGCGCACAGCTCCTGGACCCTGCCGTGTTCCTCCCACCAGAAAGGCTGGCTGCCCCCGCCTTTTATAAACCCAGCCYAAAGCCCCTTCGGGGCATTTCCCAACGGCTTGGCCATCGCATGGGCACGGTGTCACGGCCCGCGGCCGGGAGCCCTCCGCGGGAGGTGCCTCCGGGGAGCACATCGACACCGGCACCGACGGGGGGTTCGTGGTTCGGGTCCGAAAGCTCCAGCGTCCTCCCACCAGCCGYCCGTGAAATCTCTGCTCTAGTTAGTAACTAAAAAAAGCAAGTCTACATATAGCACATCCGAAATGTTATTTTCATCGCAGTCAGATGAAATTCATCAATATTCCTCGCTAGAGAAGAAGTATATTTGGCAAACCGTAACACTGCAACATAGACTTGAATCCCAGCATCTGGGGTTTTGGTGAAAAAGCGCTGGTCGGCAGGTCTGGGTTGAGCTGCTGGCTCTGCCTTCCCTCCCCGTCCCCGGGCAGAGGGACGGCCGTGAGTCCTTCCTGCCGCACGGGAGAGGACCCCGACTTGTGGGGCCGCGCTCCGTCGGCCTGTCCCAGCTTCCACGTCCCAAAGCACTGCAAACGTCTTTGGGAAGCCCACTCCTGCCATTTTTCCGTCGTGAATTGCTCTGAATGGCAGCGGGATGGGGACGTACCCCTGGGCAGGCAAGTTTGGACGGAGTTGTACAATTAACTGGGCAACTGTTCTCTTTCTTTTTTTTCTTACTTTAGATCAACACTTCAATTAAAAGTAGTTTTCAACAAACTGAGCAATCTTAATACAATCTCCGAGACAAGACTGGCTAAGGGGAAGCCTGGCATTTCTGGGGTGAAGGGGCTGATGTGTGCAGTGGGATGGGCGAGGGGGACCGCGCCRTCCCCCCAGCACCGTGCCCTGCGGGTCCCCGGGAGCCGGAGCAGCCCCTCTGCCAGGCTGAGAGCCACCAGCGGAGGCACGGCTTCAGGACAGAAGAGGCAAAGACCCTATTCACCATAAAATTGCTTTGCAAAAGTCACTTGGRAGGTCATGAAGGATTAGGGAAAGTGAAGCCGTGGCTGAGGTTCACCACTCTGACGTGGCTATTCCCGCACCGGGACTTGGACACAGCTCCCGGCTGGAAGAAATGGCCTCTAAAACACAAAATCTCCTCTCTCAGCCCTGCTGTGAGGGCTGCCCTGGTTGGCACGGCTCCTGCCGGGACTCTGGGGAGTGTCCTGGACTTTGGGTTGAATTCCCCAGCCCCTGTCCCCGCGGCCGTGCCCCCGTCCCCAGCTGGGTCTGCGGTGGCCTCGGGGCCGCCTGCCACGCGTCTGCTGCTGCCCCGGCTATGGACCGGAGCAGAAAACTGCTCRTACACAGATAACAACGACACAAATAGCCCGTAAGGAAGCATGTGATGCCCTGCAAATAATTTTGAGAACTGCTCTTGAGCAGTTTAGATAAGGCTTAATTACAAGTGAGTTACCAGAAAATGCAGAAGATGCAAGAGGGCAACTCCGGCTTCTGCAGAGCCTGGTGCAATTCCCATCAAAATTAATGAAATAAAAATCCATGTTTAACACAGGAGAATTCAAGTACTGCAGAGCCAAAGCATATCCTTAGATACAAGGCACTTCAAGTGGAAAATTTGTAGTTCAGGATGATGTTTTTTGCCCACACTACTTTCCCTTTGACCTAGCAATGTGGTGCTCTGGGAACAGGGAGACAGACTCAGCTGTTCTTGCTGTACTGAGTTTCATCTTTGCTGACTGCTGATGAAGCACTCCAGACTGAAGAGAACAACCACCTTCAAATTTAAAATGGAAATTTAAAATTTAAGATTAAAAGTCAGCCCTAAAAGAAAGGAATTACCTGGGGTAAAGTAAGGGTTTGAATGTGACTTCTACCCCTTAGATCGGTCTCAGTGAGAACAGAGGTCCTTGTTTTGGCCAAATCTAACTGGAACCAAGCAAAATTGAAAGCAAAATTTGGTCCTCAGAGAACAAAAGCCTTTCTTGCTTTTTATAATATATGACCCTGTAAAACGAATAACACATTTTTACAGTATGTGGAAAACCTCTGGACTAGAGGAAAGAACATGCCATTTTTAAGTTGTTCCACCAGAACAAGTTTAATTTTCAGCTATGACCGTTAATAATATTTATTGGGCCAAGGAGGTCTCGAGCAGGTTTCTAACCCACGGAGCTGGCACAGTAACTCCCAGCTCTGTTTCCCCCCCACAGCTCTGGGGGTCCGGCAGCCCGACCTGCCAGCAGGA